>JAQPPZ010000361.1:0-81267 GCA_028583015.1 Wollemia nobilis | reverse complement strand
TGGCCAATTCACCTTAAACTGGAATTCATCCCTGGGCAGGACAAATTCTAACTGTAATTCGTCCCTGGGTGGGACGAATTCTTCTGAAGAGGAGAAATCGACCTACTGCTGCTCCAATGTCGGATCCCGGGACCTGCAAAACTCCTGCAAATAGGGGGGTTAGGTAATTGGGGCCATTCAGATGTCCATGCGTTAGATTTGAGTAAGGTTCGAGCTTCCAAAGGCCACCCAACAACCTCCCTTGCAAAAGAGATTGATGGATGTAGGAAGGTGAACAAAGGGGGATGCAAGTGAGTCTTCGATTCGGCAGCACTTTGTTGCTTGAACACTCCTTCCACCTGCATGTTTTGGGTGAGAAAAGTCCCACCTTTTATAGACCCAAGGGGTCTCTTTTGGGAGGGAAGCACAAAAGCCAAGTGTTGGCCATGGGCGCCATGTGGCAGTCTTGTCTTCCCATGAGGGAGGGGAGTCCTTCATTGACTTGAACTTTGATAAATGCTTTTTGTAACAGTCCTCTAATAGCCCCTCTGTCCACTTACACATGCGTGCAAGGTAGGAGCCCTTAACTGACTGTTCTGGGCTACCACTTGGCACCCTTTGCCTTTTTGCCCGTTAAGCTTGGAATTCGTCCCACCCAGGGACGGATTCAGAATTCGTCCTGGGGTGGGACGGATTCTATTTTGCATTCGTCCCGGGGTGAGACGAATACTGGGCAAAGTGTCCAAGTGTGCCAAATTGCTCCTTGACCTCACAAAATTGCTATGAAAGTGGTTAAGACCATTATTTAACCTCTGAGGGCTGCCCTGGGGGCTGTGTTTGTCAAAGCGATTAGTTTTTGCAGTCACATAATCGGATTGGTGTTGTTTTGGTGTCTACAGATTCTAGGAACAAAGGAAAAAGAAAAATTCTTACACAAGAATTTGAAAGAGTTCAAGAAACTTGTAATCTTAAAGCCACAAAGATTAAAATATACTAACCATTCATTTGATCAAGTATACAAGAAGACAGTAGATTGGAGAAAGCCAAAAAACACATATGAGCTCCAAGAATAAATTGAAGACCAAACCAAATCAAGTTGAAGAACATTTGAAGGAAGAAGATCCATATTGAAGACTAAAGTCTTTACTACCCAAATAATGTGATACATGGGGGTGTTAGAGTATATCACGTTATTGGGTATAAATCAATGTACCACCTTGGGTACATAACTAGAGTAGGAGTTTACTTTAGAGTAGAGTTAAGTAGTTACTTCATCCAATGTAATAAATGCACAAGTGTAATAAATGTGATAGATGAAGAGTCATAGGTAGGGTGAGGGTCGGGGAACATATCTTCCTATATATATATGCCTCATAGAGAGTGAAGTGTGTGTAGTAAAGAATATAGAGACTCCATAGTATAGATTAGTAGTGGAGTATAATATAGTTCGTTGAAATAGTTTATGGAGTGTTCCTATCCTCCATTATATTGCATTGTACTATTTTTTGAGCTTTTATTAATGGTATATATTTATTGCAGAAGTTTATCTTATAGTTTTCTTAAAAATTATAGTGTCATTATCATTTAATAATCATAGCTTGCTTATCTTACATCTTGTGGTTGCATTTCCTTTATTATATGTCCATCAAAAGATAACATGATCTACTCCCTACCTCCTTTGTTGTATACTCAATGGTGGCAATATCTATAGAAGTGTTATCATTGTTGGAAAATATCTCTATATATTCCTCTATAATAACTTTTAAATGTGTCTTCATAAATATGAATCTACTCATATCTACCACCCAGGTGCTTGCTCATATGATAAGGTAGCTCAATGAGGGTAAACCTCCTCATAAAAATGCTTATACCCCTAGATTATGCCAATATCATCTTGACCAAGATTCAAAATGATCATTTGCATTATTTTCTAAATCGAGAAAACCCCTAACTCCTCTCTAGATGATATCTCCTATAACAAACTAGCTCCTTAATAATATCTTGTACCACATGAAACTGTCTAGTGGCTCAATCAAAATGGTGTTCTCACTCACCTTTGAGACCATGTAGTCATATGATACATCGTACCTTAGCTTGGTGATATTTATCATCAATCCATCCATGGTACAATAAATAAGGTCACCATATGATTTTATCTAGCGGAAGATCATCTACTACTCTTCCCACATCTAAAAGATGTTTCACAATAGACACTCTCCCTCTAGTCTTCAAAATTCATCCCAAATAAAGGCTATAGGAATATTTCAATCATCTACTTCCTCTAGAAAACAACAAGGTCATAGGATCAAGATATGCTTTGATGCTTAAACTTGAAGAAAAATGTAATACACTAGACATGTCCACCTTACTACAATAATATGTGTAGTGTTTGATATATGTATAATAATACTACTTGTCCTTAAGCAAATATCACCTAGTCATCCCTTATGTTTGTAACCATACCATATTATCCCAAGTATATCACTGTTATACTAGTATCCCCCTCTAGGACGCCTAATACCAATATATATAACAAAGTCCTACACCTATCTAAATATTATCATGTAAAATCAACATTGATGTCAATGTCAGATTGTACAATAGGAATGTCCTCATGCCCTATCAATCTTTATAAATACTATATTTTATTTTATTCAATATCTATCTTGACACCTTTGATAGGAATTTGGAGGATTCATTATATGTATTCCAATGTAACTATCATCTCCCCTATAGGGAGATGAAAGATATTCATATTTGAGTACTATTGCTTTGCCAGTGCTATTAGTAATGCCTTATAAAATTTAATTTTTAGCATATGAACTAGATGATATAGACCCTTAACCTATAACAAACCATAGTCACCCTCATCCAACAAACTTGGGATAATATATAATGCACAAAGCCTCCTCTCACAACAATCCAAGGAAGATAAATACTCCTAATCCATAAAAAGGATAAATATCAAGTCTCATTCAAGTCATTAATGAAATAAAACATCAATAAATAACCTAATTTAAGTAGACTCATTAAACCATATTAAATTATCATAAAACCTTACAAAATTGATACTATTGAAAAAATATTGAAAAGAGTTTTCGATTGGATGATAAAATCAATAATGACTTCCTAAGAAATGATATCCCAAAATGCCCAAAAACAACAATAATAAAAAATGGTCCCATTGGGGCAAGACAATACCTTGATCTTTGAGGCTCAAATCTACTTAAACCTTTTCAAAACTAGTACCCTTGAAAAGCTAACAGAAAGAGCTTTCTAACATGTATAAATTAGACTATGTGCTCAAAAATTGATCTTCCAAAATAGATGCAAAAAAAGGCACCATAAACTGATAATATCACTATACAATTTGTACAACACTTTTGTTACTAACAATAGTATCATATTAAAGTGTTGTATGGATAAACATGAGCTCATACAATATGCTAATGCAAGCACCAAATGCTAAAAAAAGCATCATGTATCGATATAAGCATCTTATTGTCATAGAAGTGTCATACAAAGAGAGCACTACACAACTATAAAACCGTTATATAATCATAAAAGTGTTGTATGATCACAATGGTGTTGTATAGATAAAAACAATTGTCATATTGGCATATTTACTAAAAACATTTCATCAAGCATGCAAAACAACAAATAACCTCCCCCCCAACAACACAATTTTGACAACATAAATCAACAAACTAAAAGAATAAATAATAAAAAAATTATCGTTACTTACCTTTGTTGGTATAACCTCTCCTTGCTCATCTTGAATGACCTTAGCCCAATGTCGCGATCGCTTCTCCTTGGTCATATGTTTAAATCCTTCTCTCATATTCATCTTCTCTTGTGCAATGAAAATAAACACCTTTTCCTCTTCCACTTATCCTATTAAACCCATTTTCCCTCCACTTTAAATAAAAGTTCATAATATTTTCCCTTCCATTTTAATAAATCAAATCAACCCTTTAATTTCCTTTTTCTTCAAAATTTTGTGCCTTCACACTAATCAAGCCACTATTGAGTTTTCTCAACTCTTCAATTTATAGATTAAGGATTAACATGATTCTCTTTCTATATCCAATTGCAATCTTATGGATGCTCAATTATATCATATAATTTTATGCATAAACAATAATTTTAAGTCTTATTTATTTAATACCAATGATCATATTATGTCTAGTTTACATACAACATTTTATCAATATAAATTAATTATTTTTATGATTAAATATATAATTGTAATTTTCTATTATTTAGTATTTATATTTCTAATATTTTGTGGGTCTAAGAAAACTTTGGAAAAGAGGTTCAAGGTTCAAATCCTATAGAAGGTAGATTTTTACATGAAACTTTAGTAACCAGAGTTTGATTGGAAAAAGATATATTATTTAAATAGCATCTTCTATAACAACTTTCTCAAAAGACATGTGGTCTCATGCATGTTACAAACTATTTTACTTTACCTTTTATAGTTTTTCTTTTTCTTTTTTTGTTGCATAGGAAACCTCTTTAATCCCTAGCCCAATGGATAAAAACAAAGTCAAAGAAGCCGCTAACCCTCCAAGGAATCAAATTGAGATAGCCCACCAACAAGAACTCGACCGCTACCAAACGACCTATCCATTAATAGGCACTTTAACTTTTATAATTATTATCACTTTTAACTACATACTAGTCGATCAAGATTAAAAATAAAACATCTAACACTTTTACCATCTCAATTTTCATAACTTATTTCAACATTTACTAAATGCATTAAAAGAATTAATTTTTTTTAATGTCAAATCATAAACTATATGAAACAACCCTTATTTCACTTAATATATAACTATCTAACCATGCTCTAATTATTAAAACATAATAATATAGACACTTATCTAAACCAAAAATCTTCAACCTTCAAAAATCTCCATGCAATCTCTACCATGAAACTATATAGCAAAACTTTCAAAGTTTAAAATACTCCACCATGTGGCTATAAAACAAGCTAATTCAAAGTTCAAAAATATCCATAATCTCACCATAAAACTATAAAGCAAATAATTCAAAGTTTAAAAAATCTCCACCATGAGGTTATAAAGAAAGTTATTCAAAGTTCAAAAATCTCTGCCATAAGGCTATAAATAAAACTAACTTCTAGGTCACATGAAATTCAATCATCATTTTTGTATTATATTGAATTTTCAATTCTCTTTGCAAATGGGGTAGTAGGCTTAAACGTGCAAGTCCTTAGTCGCACATTGTGAGATTTCTCACTTGTATTAACATTGTGTTTGGGCATGTGTGTGGGGGTTTGACTCTCTTGATTTCTAACCGGTTAATGTAATGATGCAAGTCTAGTGGTATATTCCATAATTAGAATTTCTATCCACGTTAATATATATCTTGTTAGTATAGTTTGTGTGTGTGTTTATGAATAATCCCACATAAACTATGTTGTGGGACTTGAGCAGTTTATAAACCCCAACACTTGCCATACTCTTTTTCAATAGGATAGCAGGCTCAAAGGTGCAAGTCCTTGGTCCCATTTTACAGAATTTTCCAATAGTATAGTTTGTGTGTGTGTTTATGAATAATCCCACATAAACTATGTTGTGGGACTTGAGCAGTTTATAAACCCCAACACTTGCCATACTCTTTTCCAATAGGATAGCAGGCTCAAAGGTGCAAGTCCTTGGTCCCATTTTGCAGAATTCTTCATCCCTATTAACATCGAGTTTGGGCATGTGTGCGAGGGAGCTGACCCTCTTGCTTTGTAACTGGTTAATATGATGATGCAATTATAACAACATATTCCATGATTGGAATTTTGATCCACGTTAATACCTAGCTATCTATCTCTATATTGACACGAGAATACAATGTAACCAATCCTTTCTATGTAGGCCATATAGTCCAAGTCTAGTGACATATTCCATTATTGGAATTTAGGTCCACGTTAATACCTATTTATCTATATATATCTTAACCATATAGTCCAAGTCTAATGGCATATTCCATGATTGGAATTTAGATCCACTTAATACCTATCTATTTATATCTTGACACAAGAATCCACTGATATCTATCTCAAGTCTAGTGGTATATTCCATGATTGGAATTTCAATCCACGTTAATACCTATCTATCTCTATCTTGACACGAGAATCGACTACAACCAGTCCTTTCTAAGTAAGCCATATAATCCAAGTCTAGTAGCATATTCCATGATTAGAATTTAGATCCACGCTAATACCTATCTATCTATATCTTAAACATATAGTCCAAGTCTAGTGACTTATTTCATTATTGGAATTTAGAAACATTTAATACCTATTTATCTGTATATATAACACAAGAATCCACTGCAACAGTTCTTTTTATGTAGATCATATAATCAAAGTCTAATAACATATTTCATAATTAAAATTTCTATCCACAATAATACCTATCTATCTATTTCTATACGAAAATCCAGTGCAAATAGTCCTTTCTAGGTAGGCCATATAGTCCACGTGATATGCTTTGTTTTCTAGACGTAATCCAAGTAATCTAAATATTGCACGTCATACGCTTTGTCTTCTGGCACATGGACGGATGTGCCTATAATCGGACACATATAGCGAAATATAGTCTGTATCCTGCAGCTCACAACACAGAGCTTGGTCTGGTTCAGATACTGGCAGCATAAGCTTCAGAATGGCATTGCTTCCTCATTCCATGCTGTCCGAGGCCTTCACTTTAGGAATCGTAAATTTTGTGTGCTCGTTTGGATCTAGTGACGCTTAGGTTTTTTTCTTAACTGTCTGGTTTGGGCTGTTGTTTAGATTTTTGGCTCAGCCAGCGTTGTTTCTTTAGTTGTCCTGTTTAGTTTTGTTTTTGTTTTGCAGTAGAATTGCTGCTTCTCTTTCAAAATTGTGAGGGATTCTACCTGGTTTATGGTTTATTGGTTAAAAATTTCGACTATTTGTCGTATTTGTTTTGGATAGTTGCATTGTTTGCTACAGGTCAAAGTAAGTATGGTGGATCCGTGGTGTTATGTTCTTTTGCAACCTTATAGTCTAGCTGTGGATTGTGTTCGAGTTTGTCCATTATGTAGTAATAATTTACTAATTTTACATTTAAGGAGGTTATTATTCTTGAACAGATGAAAGCGTGGTCGAAATGGTAAATAATTATAATTTTTATAAAAAAATATATTAAAATGAAAGCATATGAAGATCGAAATTATAAACAATTATAATTTTTATAAAAAATTATTGAAGTGAAAGCATATCATGATGGAAATTATAAACCATTATAATTTTTGTAAAAAATACATTGAAGTGAAAGCATATCATGATTGAAATTATAAACAATTATAATTTTTATAAAAAAATATTGAAGTTTCATTATTGTCAAAGATAATTATAATTTTTATAAAAAATATATTAAAATGAAGGCATATAAAGATGGAAATTATAAACAATTATAATTTTTATAAAAAATGTATTGAAGTGAAAGCATATCATGATCGAAATTATAAACCATTATAATTTTTGTGAAAAATACATTGAAGTGAAAGCATATCATGATTGAAATTATAAACAATTATAATTTTTATAAAAAATATAATGAAGTTCCTTTATCGTCAAAGATACATGCGCAAGAAAATATTTTTTAGGCAAATATCGCAGAAAACGTGGAAGACTGGTAGTCTTCTTCCGTCGCTTTTGCAATTTCTTGGACTCCACGAAGGCACATAATTTTCAAAAATTTCCAACATAACGTTGTAAAGCAAGATAACTTCAATTTTCAATTGTCTTTCATCGAGAATCCACTACAACCAATCCTTTCTATGTAGTCCATATAGTCCACGTGATACGCTGTGTTTTCTACACGTAATCCAAAAATAAATAAATATTGCACGTCATATGGTTTGTCTCCACACATGGAGGGTGAAGGATGATTCCATATTGCCAGGGCTACAGTAAATAGAAGTGACGTATCCTCTCCTCATGTGCCTACAAACGGACAAATGTAACGAAATAAAGTCTGTATCCGGCAGCGCACAACACACAGCTTGATCTCGTTCGGATTTTACTGGCAGCATGAGCTTCAGCATGGCATTGCTTCCTCATTCCTTGCTATCCGAGGCCTTCACTTTAGGAATTGGAATATTTTGTGTGTTCGTTTGGATCTTGTGCAACTTTAGGAGAAACAGCAGTAAATTGAAATTGCCTCCAGGACCACGACCATGGCCCGTTGTAGGGAATCTTCATCAGCTGGGAATCCTTCCTCATCGCACTCTGGCAAATTTGTCAAGAAATTACGGACCCATCATGTTACTACGCTTGGGCTCCGTTCCAACGGTTGTGGTGTCTTCTCCAGCCATGGCAAGAGAGATCCTTAAGACTCACGATCTCATATTCGCCAGCAGACCCAACTGCTCGGCTGGAAAATACTTATGCTATGACCACAGAGACGTGGGATTCGCCCCCTATGGAGAGTATTGGAGGCAGATGAAAAAGCTATGCACAGTGGAGTTACTGACGGCCAAGAGAATCGAGTCTTTCAAATCCGTGAGGGAGGAAGAGGTGTCCGCCATGGTCCGGTCCATGTGGGTGGAGAGCGGTGGAGGAGTGAATCTTGTGGATGTGAGCAAGTGGCTCTCTTTCCTCTCACGAAATATTATCTGTAAAATGTTTGCAAGCAAAACATACATGGACAATGAATTAAGCGGAGGCCACGGGTTCAATGAAATGGCTAAAGAGATTTTCGTTCTTATGGGTGCCTTTTGCATCGGAGATTTCATTCCAAGTCTCAACTGGTTGGATTTGCAAGGTTTCCATCGTCGCATGAGAAACGTTGCTAAAATATTTGACGGCTTTGCGGAGAAAGTTATTGAAGACCACGTTAGTCGGAGAAAGACGTCTAACGTGGAAAAGCAAGAGCAAGAAGGTTGTGTAAAAGACATAGTAGATGTGCTGCTCGATATGGCGGAGGCAGAAAGCGACACAACACAGATGAAAATCACGAGGGCCGATATCAAAGGAATCATATTTGTAAGTTTAAGAATTATGTTAAAACTTCTATGTAGTCACTATTGTTCAACAACTCATTAAAATATGTAATGCGCCGTGCAGGATATACTGAATGGTGGCATAGACACGTCGACCACAATGATAGAATGGGCAATGAGTGAACTGCTGAGGAACCCTCGCGCACTGGCACGAGCCCAGGAAGAGCTTGTTTCTGTGGTGGGTAGCCATCGCTGCGTAAAGGAGAGTGACGTGGCAAGCTGCAAATACCTGCAATGCGTAGTGAAGGAAACTTTTCGATTACATCCGCCATTGCCATTTCTTGTTCCCCGCGAGTCCAGAGAGGGCTCAACTGTGGGGGGATTTTACATTCCTCCAAAAACAAGGGTGTTTGTAAACGTATGGGCTATGGGGAGAGATGAAATTGTCTGGGAAGATGCAGAGGAATTCAAGCCAGAGAGATTTATAGGCAAAGATATTGATGTGAAAGGGCAGCACTTTGAATTGGTTCCCTTCGGAGCGGGAAGAAGAGGATGCCCTGGAATGTTATCTGGGCTTAAGGTTATAGAGTTAGCTCTCGCTCAGCTGTTGCATTGCTTTGACTGGAGTGTGGAGGGCGAAGTGAATATGGAGGAAGCTTTTGGGATCACAGTTTCAAGAAAATTTCCTCTCGTTGCTCGCCTTGCATGGAGACTGAGTACAGTTGATAACGGACTGTGATGCAGTTGACTCATTTGATGATACATTTCTCTTAAGCTTTAAGTGTTCATTGAGGGGACTGGGAGTTTCACTAAAGGTGAGTGTTTATTTATAAATAAACAATCGACGTAAGTAGTTCATTCTAGTTGTGCATAGGCTGCTGTGTGGCCTAGCCTGTTAGGCCAAAACAGTTGTCCATTTTATTTCATTGTTGTTGGTATGTTTGCGTCTACTCCTGTAAGACGGTTTGCTTGGTATGTTTATGTCTACTCCTGTAAGGACGGTTTGTTTGGTAATTCCTTTGTAGGTTATATATTATTATAAAAAGGAGTGCCTATTTAAAAAATGAATTATAGATTATAAAAAGGAATATATGATCTCGAGACTATTTCAAAAATGAATTTTACTAACAAAACTGCTGATCAAATATATAATAAGTGTAAGTTTTTTTTTAAAATAAAAAAAAATATGCATATAGCCACGAAGGAATACACGCCAGTTAGCGGCACCAAGTACCATAGTCACGATTCTTTCTTCTCTAACGTTTACAATCCCTCGCCGAATGTTATGCTAACCCCAAAAGTCTACCGTTCACACACGACACAGAACGGACATACTAACAAAACGGAATTTTAATGGCATTAATCACAAATAAAACAAAGTAGAAATTGGAATGGACGGGATAGAAGAAAACAGAATTTAATGGGATATAACGCGAATAAAACCAAGCAGAAATTGGATTGGGTGGAATAGAAAAGACGGGAGAAGAATACTTACCATGCAAGGCACGCCGGGGTGAGTGTGAATGTATGCGCATCCTTGAAGGAGCTTGTCGTAGGGGAAGCGCCAGATACTCTGAGAAAAGCCGGTGTTGTGGTTGCCGATGAAAGAGACGGCCTTTTTTGGGAGAACGCCAATGAGGTCGAGGGGCTTGTCGTTGCTGAAAGAAATTATTACACGACACTATGGAACTAGCGCTCCCTTGTGGAGTGCTTGTCCCTTGTGGAGCGTTGGAGAAGTTAGCGTTTTCATGTGGAGCGTTTAAGGGCAGAATATTAAACGGGTAAGATAAACTGTTTAGAGGAGAATTACAAAATAAGCGAAAATGCATAGAATTTAAATAGATGAAAATTGCATATTATTCATCAAATCAGACTAGACTGTGGTTGCAGTTTTACAAGGCAAAATACAGTCTAAATCAAATGCTTATTTAGTTGAAGCTTTACAAACTCATTTGCAAGCTAGTTACAAGATAAACTTATGACAGGGGAGTCAATGAAAGCTTCAGCTTCACCTCCTCACTCTTCTCCTCTGCTCTGCCTAAACTTGCACTATTGTGCACTGCTTTCATCTTTTTTTAAGAGGTCGCACTGCCTTATATAGTCGGGCGGAAGGGAGGATAAGGTTTATCCTTTGACATGCACCGAACAAAAACTAGGGTTTCTTTCCAATCATAATTGTCGATATTAAATGCACATGCTAGAGACTTTCGACCCAATCGCTATCTGTGTAGCCAACCCAATCGCTATCTGTGTAGCCAACCAGTTTCAACTGGTCCTTTCTGGCATAAAAAATTCTATGGTTCCGCGTCCCATTGACATAGCGTAAAATATTTTTTCCATTTGCCAGTGCGTGTCCTTTGGAGTCTCCATAAACTTGCTAATCAAGCTCACTCCAAACATCAAATCTAGCTGAGTTGCAGTCAAATACATGAGACTGCCAACTAACCTCGTAAACAGAATTGTATCAACATTTTTGCTAGAATCCATATTGCCCAGCTTTATACTTGTGGCAATAGGTGTGATGGTAGGTTTGCTATCATGCATCTTAAACCTCTTCAAGACATCTTTCGCATACTTTCCCTGAGAAATGAAGATGACATCTGCAGATTGGTCAACTTCAATACTTAGAAAGTATTTCATTAGCCCTAAGTCCATCATCTCAAACTCCTTCATGGTTCTTCTCAAGTGGTAAAATAGTACATTTTTGTTGCCAGTGTATATTAGATCGTCTACATACAAGCAAATGATTATCATCTCTCCTTCTGCATTTTGCTTTAGGTATAGGGCGTGCTCATATGGGCATTTGATGAACCCTTTCTTCTGAAAGTAGGTATCAATCCGACTGTACCAATCCCTGGGTGCTTGCTTCAAACCTGATAGGGCCTTCTTCAGCTTCAAAACCTTACCTTCTTGTCCTTCCAAATCATATCCTAGTGGCTGGTCTATGTAGACCACTTTTTCCAACACTTCATTAAGGAATGTAGACTTGACATCCATATGGTAAACACTCCAGCATTTCTAGGCTGCCAATACTAGAATCATTTTGACTATGTCAAGTATGGCTACAAGTGCGTACACCTCATGATAGTCAATACCTGACTTCTATTTGTAGCCTTTCACCACCAGTCTAGCCTTATGCCGAGCAACCTCACCTTGGGCATTAAACTTAGTCTTATATACCCACTTGACCCCAATGGTCTTCTTCCCTACTGGGAGATCCATCAACTACCATGTCTAATTTTTTTCTATGACTTCTATTTCCTCATTTATTGCCTTCATCTATTTTTTATTATAAATTGCTTCTTCAAATGAAATCGGATCACACTCAAAAAATAAAGCAAAGTCAAAATATTCTTCATCTATCTGATTTCGAATTACCTCATAGATGTCTTGCAAGCTCCTTGTATTTTTTGGAGTCCTCAAGTTGGAGATCTTGCTTACAAGTGGAGGTGATTGTGATGATGATATGGTGTTGCTGCTAGCTCTAGAGTTGATGCTTGAAGCTGCAGGTTGATGCACTTTGTCTTATTCCAAATATTCAGACTCAATGATTGTTGGCTTAGGTTGGTCAGTATTTTATTTCTAGTTCCAATATTCATCCTCAAGGAACTTCACATCTCGGATGATAATCAACCTCTTCGAAATAGGATTATACAACCTATATGCCTTTGACTCTTCATTGTACCTAGTGAAGATGCATTTATCTACCTTGTCGTCCATATTCTTCTTCTTCTCATCTAGAACATGTGCATATGCTATGCACTCAAAAACTCTTAAATGAGCCAAAATAGGCTTCTAATTGCTCTAGTCCTCCTGGGGAATTTTAACCTTCACACTCTTTGTGGGATATATGTTTAGCAGATAGACTGCATAACATACAACTTCTACCCATAACTCATGTGGAAAAGCTTTCATCTTCAGCATACTTCATGCCATCTCCATGATTGTTATGTTCTTAATTTTAGCAACATCATTCTACTGTGGTGTGTATCTAGTAGTGAGTTCCCTACGAATTCCATTTTGATTGCAAAAAATCTAGAATTTATTGGAGATATACTTGCCTCCTCCATATGTCCTAAGAGTCTTCACCTGGTAGCCACTATATTTCTCAACTAGAGCCTTGAACTCTTTCAATTTGTCGAATACCTCTAACTTTTTTTTGATAGGATATACCCATGTACTCTAACTAAAATTGTCAATGAAAGTAAGGAAGTATTTGTTTCTAAAAAATGTGTTGGTCTGCATTAGACTACAAATATATAAGCATACTAGCTCTAATGGTTGTGAAGCTCTCCAAGACTATCCTATAGGGAATGCATCCCTATGTTGCTTGCCAACTAAGAAACCTTCACAGACTTGATTTGGTTGCTCAATAAGGGGTAAACCCTTCACCATATGCTTCTTGTGCAGCAATTTCAGGCCATTAAAACTCAGGTGACCGAATTTGAGATGCCATAGCAAGGTAGCATCTTTATAAACTACACTAAATGACATCAGCGATTCATTCTGAATCTACAATAGAAACATTTTGTTCTTTGTTATGGACATTGTTGCTTCCTTTTGCATTTCCTGGTGCAAATAATAAATTTTCCTTTCCCCACTATAGGAACCTTGATGTTGTTCCCCATATTCACTTAATATTGGATTGTTTCATCAAATTGTGAGAACATCAAGATACCATACATTCTTTTGGATCTCCTCCTCAATATTGCAAGTCAATAATATGTTTCCACCAATATCTCTACACTCTGCATTTTTAGACTCATTTGTGTAGTATACTTGTTATTTGTTCTCCTTGACCATCTTCTTTATGCACTTAGAGATATAATGACTAAAATTCTTTTAATAATAATATTGAATCTTCAATTTATTAGTCCTTTGATTAGATACTCCTTGTTGGTTTTTGCTTCTGCATCTTTCTCCTACTTGATGGAAGTTACAATTGGTCTATCCATCATTGGAGTTGGACCTTCCTCCTTGCTTTTGGCCTTTTACATGCCTACCTCTGCCTCTTCCTATTTGAGAACTAGAGGCTCCTTGGTGGTATTCTCCTTTGTTACTATCTCAAAATGAGACCTGCACCTTGAACACCTACTCCAATGAGGACTGAGTTGAGCGGCTCAGTATCTACTCATGTGTTTGCAGAGAATCCATGAACTCATCTATTGAGAAGGCTATCAAATCCATCGCTTCTTTGATAGCAATCACCACTAAGTCAAACCCTACTTGTAGGCTCCTCAGTATTTTATCCACAATCCTTTTATTCACCATGTTCTCACCATTCAATGTCATATGATTAATGACATCGATAGTCCAGGTGAAAAATTCACTAGTGGAATATGACTCACACATATGCAAGTTTTTGAAATCCCTCATTAGCATCTATAACTACACCAACTACACCTTGTCGGTGCCCTGGAAGGAGCTGGCTAATATTTCCCAAGCCTCATTCGATTTGGTTGTTGTTGTGATTCACAAGAAGATTGTCTCCTCAACCACTTGCATTATGTAAAACATCACCTTTTGTTCCTTCTTTTGTTTCTCCTTTAGCAAATATAAACTTTTCTAGGAGAGAGTACTCAATGCTGCTGCATCTACTAGCTTTGCATAACCATTCTGGACTAAGTACCATAGCTCCTATGACTCGAATAATATCTTCATCTGAATGCTTCGACAATCATAGTTCTTATCGTTGAATCATGGGATCTACAACTACAACAGGTTGCTTTCAGAAATCATTGCTTCTATCTTCCACGGATAGGCTTAGGCTTTGATACCAATTTGAAAGAAATTATTACATGATACTATGGGATGAGCACTTTCTTGTAGAGCACTTTTTGGAACTAGCATTCCCTTATGGAGCACTTCAGGGACTAGTGCTCCCTTGTGGAGCACTTCTATGATAAGTGCTCCCTTGTGGAGCATTTCTGTGACAAGTGATCCCTTGTGGAGCACTTTCAAGACTAGCACTCCCTTGTGGAGGGCTTCCAGAATAAGTGCTCCCTTGTAGAGTGCTTTCAGGACAAGCGCTTCCTTATGGAGCACTTTTGAAATAAGTGCTCCCTTATGGAGCACTTTCGGGACTAGCACTCCCTTCTGGAGTACTTCTAGAACAAGCACTCCCTTGTGGACCACTTCCAAAACTAGTGCTCCCCAATGGAATGATTCTAAACCAAGCACTCCCTTGTGAAGCATCTCGCTCCCTTATGGAGTGCTAGAGAAGCTAGTACTCCCTTATGGAGCGCTTAAAGACATAATATTAAATGGGTAAGATAACCTGTTTAGAGGATAATTATGAAATAAACTATTAGAAATGAAGAAAATACACAAGATTTAAATAGATGAGGAATGCATATTATTCATCAAATCAGACTAGAATATGGTTGTGATTTTACAAGGCAAAATATAGTCTAACACAAGCACTTCTTCAGCTGAAACTTTACAAACTAATCTGCAAGTTAATTGTAGGATAAACATAAGACAAGGGAGTCGATGAAAGCTTTAGCTTCACCTCCTAACTCTTCTCCTTTGCTCTACCTGAACTTGCACTATTATGAACTACTTCGATATTTTTCTAAGAGTCCGCATCACCTTATATAACCGGATGGAAGGGAGGATAAGGTTTATCCTTTGACATGCATCGAACAAAAACTAGGGTTTCCTTTCAATTGCAACTGTCAGTATTAAATGCATACGCTGGAGACTTTCAGCGATCAAATGTCAGGGATTTATGATCAGATTTGAGTGATAAGATCAATTAGAGATCATACATGTATGAAATCAAGTTTAATTTCTAATAGTTGTGGCCAATGACGTCAAGCTCATTGTTCTATATGGTTTGCGATGGCAGTCATAACCATAACCACTCATTTTAGAGCATTTAGTTGGATCCTCCTTATAAACTACACCACTCTTTGGTCCAATAGTTGTATGTATTTTTTATTGACTTTCCATCACAAATCACACTCTTTTTAGTGATCTCTTTTTCAAATATATACTGTTTATTTTTAATATAGTACTACTTAGATGTTAGGCAATATATATGTCCATGCTACTTGTTTTCAACTTTATTAATTGTTAAAGCTTCGTGTCAAAATTCTTCCTCATTACCAATTTGATTTCTTAGGGAAGCAAGAAACAACATATTGTTGCTCGATTGTCTATCATGCACTTGCTAAATATAAGTATTTTTTAGATTTTTATAAATGTAATTTGATTTAACATGGATGTAATAAGAGGTGAAATGTTATGAAAGCCATGTAATAAATTATTTGAGATATACAGATAATTACAATTTGGTTGTAGCTATTGTATGTACATAGTTACCACATTAATATAAAGTCTATCGTAGCCAATATGTATTCATTACACATGTCTGGTGAAGATATTTTGCATTTTTGAGCAATAAAAGGCCTCCAATTGATGACTATGTTTAAATTTACCTTTAAATGCATGCTCTTCACCATCTATTAAAAACCATATGAACCCTTAAAAATTATTTGATTTTTTAAAGCTATAAGGCTTTATGAGTTAATTTTTCTATATACATCTAATTCATTATTCAAAAATGGACCTTATTATTATGAGTGGATCACAATATCTTGATATTTTATTTAAAATGACATTGATTAGTTGATTTTATGTTGGCATTATTGAGGGCAATGCTTGACCTACAACCTTTATTGAAACTATGGGTATGACACCTTCATAAATATAAACTTTTAAATTGCTTTATTTATGTAGTGATAAAATCACTATAGAATCACACAAATTTTTGTTATTTGTCAACAACTATTATTGATAATGTAGCCTTTATCCTTTGAATGATTCCTTTAAATATAGTATAAATATTTTGGAAATAAAATCTATGTTTGAATGTTTATGATATTAATGAGACTTAACACAATGAACTTGTGATTTCATAAAAACAATATTTATAGGTTATATTTTGGCTAGGTTTTACAAAGTATTAAATTTAAGATTTATTTTAGTATATGAAGGAATATATAAAAGAGTACAATTATTAACATGATAAAATTGAGAATTATATGAATAGATGTATTTTGTACAAATAAACTTCTAAAATTATTAATGAACATAAATGAACAATTTGGAAAAAAATTGAATGATGCAATTTTCTTCATGTTGAAATGGTTAAAGATAAAGAAAAAATATAAAACAATTATTGTATGTTTTGGAACAAAATAGAGATATAAATAGGATTAGATTTATAAGTTTTCTTGTATATTTCTACAATGGTTTAAAATATATATAATAAGTGTTAAAAAAATTAGCTTGCAAGATAGAAGTTATTAGAAAATAAATTTATTTTGAACTATCTAGAAAATTTAGTAGTTGGAGGTAAGAGAAATAGTGCCACTAGAGTTAATGTACCTACCATATAATTATATAAATATGGGAAATGAGAGGTTGTTACATGATCTTCTTTCTAGTTTTATTTGTAACTATCTATTTCATATATCAACTTTTTTTCAACATTTGATATCAAAGCTATTCATTCTAGTCTAGTTCTATGTTCTTGACAGGTTGAGAGGAAGGTGAGAGAACCCTAAGAGAAGGTTAAGAGGAAAGAGGTAATGTTGAAATAAGGATGAGAATAATTTGAAAGAGTATAATAAGTTAGGGTGCACCTTTTGTATTGATAACACATCCCTATGAATTGTAGCCCCATAATAATTGTCCATATTGTTTAGCACATACATTCTCAGTTTGGAATTATGGTCCAAGTGGACAGCTTCTTGGAGGAGATGACCATGTATTATGAATAATGGTAGGAAATTATTATTATGAATTTATATTGTCCATGTTTGTGAGTGACTATGTGAAACATGGATAAGACACTTTGCTAAGGAGGATTTATAGTCATGTGATGCAGGAGCACCCAACGAAAAGTAAAATTCTACAAAGAAGAAAAGTGTCACGATATCGTGGCACTTCGGCAAAGAAGAAAAGTGTCGCGATATCATGACATGGCGCATTTTCATGAACAAAATACAAGAGAAGGCTCATGAAGGAAAAGTGGCACGATATCGTGACATGTTGCATTTTCGCAACCAAAAGCCGAGAGAAGGCTCACTGGAGAAAAAGTGTCATGATATTGTGACATGTCGTATTTTCATGACCAGAAGATGAGAAAAGGCGCAAAGCAGAAAAAGTGTCACGATATCGTGACATGTCACATTTTCACGACCAAAGAACGAGAGAAGGCACAAGAGAGAAAAATGTCGCGATATCGCGACATGTCGTATTTTCACAACCAAAGGACGAAAGGAGGTGCAAGAGAGGAAAGTGTCGTGATATCATGACATGTCACATTTTCATGACTCAAGAAAGGCAGGAAGGCAAAAAAGCAAAAGTGTCGCGATATCATGACATTTCGCATTTTCACGACTTGAAAAGGATAGGAAGGTAGAAAAGTAAAAGTGTTGCGATATCGCAACATGTCGCTTTTTTGCGACTCGAAAAGGGTAGGAAGGCAGAGAAGCCGAAAGTGTCACGATATCGTGACATGTCGCATTTTCATGACTCAAAAAGGGCAGGAAGGCAGAGAAGCCATAAGTGTCACGATATCGCAACATGTCACATTTTTACGACCAAAGAAAAGGGCAGGCAGTTATAGAGGCCATTATAGAGGAAATTATTAAATGGTGGGTATACCGAACATCACCATTAGTTGACAGGTGGACAAAGTCTACAGTGTAGCACTAAACAGCATGAGGTACCAAGGTGTAATGAAAGCAAATGAAAAATAAGAGTCGAAAGAAAATGTTTCAAAGACCAAGAAAACGAGGAGGCAACAGGAAATGAAATGGAGGGCCGCGAAAGGGAAACAGAGAGTCACGCTAGATACTTTAAAAGGAGGAAGCAAAGACATGTAGTGGGGGTCAAAAAACTATAGAGACAGGATTACTTCCATTTTTTTTGGCAGACTACTACCATTTTTGTAAATATTTTACAAGTTGTTGAATGAGAATTGGGTTTGTTGGTTCTTGAAATTTTGGCTCCCTATCAAGTGGTATAAGAGCAAGAGTTCCTAAGTGTGTGAGTAGATCACCGAAAGTGAGGCAGTTTGCACCAAGATCTATGGAAGGGTTGTGAGAAGAGAGTGAAGAAGAATGCCTCCATGAAGAAACCATGGTGGTGGGAGAAATGTGGTACCTGAAGAAGATTTCAAAGCTATGTAGATGCAAGTGCAAGCCCTATAAGAGGAGTTGCTAAGAGGGGTTGAGCTAAGGAGAGAAGACCGTAGTGAAGATGAAGCTTGGGAGGTTGATGATCAATTGGTTGAAGAAGAAGCAACGGATCCTACAGAAGCTAGATTATTTACGGCCATATCTCAGATCGGGAAGAAGCCAAAGTTTGATGTCTCCACGTATTTTGGGAATCTCAATCCAAAGGTGTTGATTGATTGGATCAATGATATGGAGGAGTATTTTGAGTATGAGGAGGTTGTAGATTCAGATCGGATCAAATTGGCAAAAATAAAGTTGAAAGGCCATGCTAGCATATGGTGGAAATAAGTGCAACTAGAAAGAAATAGGAGAGGAAAGGAAAATATAACCAGATGGGATCGAATGGTAGATAATTTGAAGAGGCAATTTATTCCTACAGATTATGGATTGGATTTGTTGAGGAAAATGCAGAGCTTGAGATAGTCAAACAAATCTGTCAAGGAATATACATAGGAGTTTTACCAAATTTTAATAAGAACTGGACATTCAGAGGATAGTAAGGAGAAAGTAGCTCATTACATAAATGGGTTAAGAATGAATATCCAAGAAGAACTCAGTTTGGTCAGAATAACCACCATTGAGGATACATATCAGTTTTCCTTGAAGGTTGAAGAGAAGCTAAACAAAAGATTTGAAAGTAACCAAAGAGGAAGAGGTCGTGGTGGAAGAACTGGTGGAAGAACCAGTGGAGGAAAATATGAAGATCAGAAGAAGACTGTTGAAACCAGTAATAACTAGGACCAGAAAGAGGAGAATACATACCACCCTCATAATCTAAACAATGGTGACAAAAGAGGAAGAGGTATATCTGGACGTGAGTATGGAAGAGGAGGATTTCGTGGAACTTGTTTCCATTGTGGGGAAGAGGAACATCGGGCATATGAGTGTCCCCAACACCAAGAGAGGACGAATAAGAGACCTAACGGTCATGCCAGAGCTGTTGTAGCAGAGGAAGGTGCTGAATCAGAACATTCTGAACAAGCAAAAGAAGTGTAGATGACAAGAAGAGCATTGATGAATGGAGGGAAATAGGTGGATCAGAGGAAGAGCTTATTTTGCACAAGATGTAAATGTGCAGGTAAGGCCTGTGATGTTATCATAGATAATGGTAGCACAAATAATTTGGTTTCAGGAGAAATGGTTGCTAAGTTGAAATTGGAGAAGAGGGAGCTCCCGCATCCATATTGAATTGCGTGGTTGCAGAAAGATCATAGAGCATTAGTTAGTGAGCTGTGTTTAGTTAAATTTCATATTGGAAATTATCAAGATGAAGTTCTGTGTGATGTTTTGCCTATGGATGCTTGCCATTTGTTGCTAGGGAGGCCATGGGAATTTGACAAACATGCGGTGTATGATGGGCATGCGAATACTTACTCTTTTATGAAATGTGGAGTGCGCCACAAGTTGAAGCCATTGAAGGAAGTGGATGAAAAGGTATGCAGTAGTGCTAGAATCTGTCTGGTAGATGCTAGAAAATTTTTGGCTGGCCTGAAGAGGGATTCTATGTGTTATGCATTAATTCCTACTATTAAGAAGGAACCATGTATGGATATTCCAGTAGAGGTTGAAATTCTATTAGAAGAGTTCCCTGATATTGTATCAGATAATGTGCCTAAGGGTTTGCCACCAATGAGAAATATTAGCCATCAAATTGATTTTATCCCAGGAGCTAGTTTGCCCAATAAGGCAGCCCATAGAATGTCTCCCATGGAGAATGAGGAGTTGAACAGACAGGTTCAAGATTTATTGAGAAAGGGATTGATTAGAGAGATTTTGAGTCCTTGTGTAGTACCTGTAGTACTAGCACCAAAGAAGGATGGAGAATGGAGAATATGTACTGATTCTAGAGCCATAAATAAGATTACCATTAAGTATAGATTTCCATTACCTAGAATGGATGATATAATGGACTATTTGAGTGGAGCTAAATACTTCACAAAGATTGGGTGATGAGTGGAAGACTACCTTCAAAACCAAAGAGGGTTTGTATGAGTGGTTGGTTATGCCGTTTGGTCTAACCAATGCACCTAGTACATTCATGAGGTTAATGAATGAAGTGTTGAGAGAATTCCTATAGAAGTTTGTTATTGTCTATTTGGATGATATTCTAATTTTTAGTAAGACATTGGAAGAGCATTTGATGCAATTTCGGATAGTTTTTAAAAAGCTGATGGAGGAGCAGTTGCTGATTAATTTGAAGAAGTGCAATTTTGTGAAGAAGGAGTTGGTGTATCTGATATTTGTCATCTTGGATGAGGGTCTAAAAATAGATCCAGAGAAGGTGAAGGCTATCATTGAGTGGCCTACTCCAAGGAACACAATGGAGGTAAGATCATTCCATGGTCTTGCAAGTTTCTACAAAAAGTTCATTAGAAACTTTAGCATTATTTGTGCATCCCTGATAGAAACCATGAGAGGGGATAAGAAGGAGTTTAAGTGGATGACAAAGGCAGGTGCAAGTTTTGAGATGTTGAAAACGAAGGTGACAAAATAACCCATTTTGATACTCCCAGATTTTAATAAAGTATTTCAGGTTGATTGTGATGCTAGTGGCAGTGCCATTGGAGTTGTGTTGAGTCAGGAAGGTAAACTTGTTGCATATTTTAGTGAGAAGTTAAATGATGCTAGGAAGAAATACTCTGTTTATGATCAGGAATTTTACACTATAGTTCAGGCTCTTAAGAAATGGAGACACTATTTGTTAACAAAAGAGTTTGTTTTATATACTGATCACCAAGCTTTGTAGTATATTAATAGTTAGGGAAAACTGAATTAGAGACATTTGAAGTGGGTTGAATTCCTATAGAGTTATACCTTTGTTTTGAAGCATAGGAGTGGGAAGTCTAATAGAGTGAAGAACATGGACTTATACTGAGAGGGGGGTGAACAGTATAAGACTTAACCAATTAATAATTTTAACTTTAGATAGCAGTGGCATCAACACAACATTAATCAAGACAGAAAGCATCACACATTGAAGACCCATTTTTAACGTGGTTCACCCAAAATGGTTGGGCTACGTCCACAAAACTTTTCTCTAAAAGTTATCTCAAGGTTCTTTGGGAGTCCTTCCCAATTACAATGTTTATGAGCCTCGGCCCAAAGGAGATACCTTCCCCCAATCAGAATTTATGAGCCTCTGCTCAAAGGAGATACCTTCCCCTCTACTCTGGAAATGATCCCTCAGAAGATCAACTGCCTCTACCTCTTGCCAGCACGTGGAACTCCTTTCCACCGAAGACCTCCTGTCCTCAATGCTTAGCCTAAGAGACCTCTGCCTTCTATGATCACGTCCACAGAAACTCAAGCAACCTGTACCAAACATAGTCAGTCGGTCTAGTACAAGTCTTCCTCTGTCTGTCAGATCTGTCCAACTCTTGAACAAATCAATCCTCTACATACAAGCCTTCTCAAAGACTTGCCAAATCTGTCCTCAGGTTCTTCTCATAGAACCAATGCACCTCTGTCCTCAAGTTCTCTGATAGAACTATCAAACTCAGCTCACAAGTCCTCTGCTAGGACCTGTCCAAATCTGCTCACAAGTCCCCACCGAAACCTGTCCAAAAACTGCTCACAAGTCCCCACTGGAACCTGTCCAAAAACTGCTCACAAGTCCCCACTGGAACCTGTCCAAAAACTCAGCAAGCTCACCAAGAAAAACTTTCTTAGTAGGAAATCACAAAGTGAATTGTTAGAGACCCAATGTGATTTGTCAAACTCATAGAAGCATAAAGAGAATTGTTAGAGACTCAATATGTTCTATACTCAAATCCCAATCTCAAAACTCAACTCAAATCAACTCAGCTCAATCTCAATCTCAAATCTGAAAACTCAACTCAATATCTGAAATGGATAGGATAGAATGTTTTCTTTCAAGAACATGAAACCCCAACAATTGCCAACTATGCAAAGAATCACATAACAATGATACTCATGTTCTTTTCACCATCAATTAGGGTTTCAACAACAATGCTCATCAAACAAGGTTTAGTCAACCAACACCATTCAACTCAACATCAAGCTTGAAGCATTCAACCAATCATCACAAGAAAAGGAAACAAGTAGAAATCCTTTTCCCTCCAAAGATATTTGAACAAAACAGCCACCAACACAATATCACCAAATGCAAAGAATAACTTGCTCAAATCAACTCAATGGAGTAAGCCCAATATCATGAATCAAGTAAAGCAATAACTTGATCAAACAACCTCTATGGAAGCAACTCAACCATCAAACTCAAAACAGCCAACCAAGGGTTCCACCAACTCAATGCAAGTAGCTAGACTCACAAATATAAACCCTAGTGCACAAAGCTTCCACTATCTCAAACCAGAAATTATGCATTCACCAAAAACTCTCCTTAAGGATAACAATGCATAAGTAGTCTTCAACAAACCAGAAAATAGGATTTACACCCAACCAAAGGAAACCTAGTTGAAAACCTTTTCACTCCAACCTTATTTCAGAAAAACATACACCAATCATACTCATAAGAAAAATGTGCCCATACCTTTTTGGAGTAGAAGAAAATTGATCCTTAAAGTTGTCACCACACACAACCCTCAAACTTCCAACCAAGTTAGGGTTAGAACCAAGATAAATGAGCATATATAAAAACTTTCCTTAATACACCTTTTAGCTCCTCTTCTTTAAAAACAACCACCAAAGAAGCCAAAAACACAACAACCAAAACTTACACCTTATATCTCCATTTTTAAATTTAGCATAGCAAAAGACTAATCTCAAAAATACAACCAAAGAAATATCCCCTTATTTCTCCTATGTCTTTTAAACAATGCTAAACAATGCCAAAAATCATATCAAGAAAATAATCACACCTTATAATGGCTGCCCTTGAAGAATCCAAAATTCGTGGCACAAAACACGTTTTAATAAAAACGTGACTAATCCATGCACAGCTCCCTCCACGGGGATCGAAACACAGACCTCCGCCTACGCAAGGCCCAAACGCAGCCTTCACTGCCACTAGCCCACAAGGGGCTTACGAAGTCCAAGACGGACTTCCTTCCACATAAACGGTCAAGCTTTTCGAAAGCTTTTCAAACCACGAGCTCTCCTCTTTCGCAGCGTAAACAGAACATTCGATCGCAGCCAAACCAATTAATTGCCTTCGATTTTCCAAGTGGCTTTAA
The DNA here is from genome assembly GCA_028583015.1 of Wollemia nobilis. Taxonomy (NCBI): domain Eukaryota; kingdom Viridiplantae; phylum Streptophyta; class Pinopsida; order Araucariales; family Araucariaceae; genus Wollemia; species Wollemia nobilis. The sequence goes on along the minus strand of JAQPPZ010000361.1, from coordinate 56,894 downwards.
CCTTAGGAACCTTCTCATATTTATAGTCCATACGTGGACTTTAGAACACGTCGACTGCAAAGAAAAGTAATTTCGAATTTAATCGAAATTTGCTTTCTAAAGGGTTTAAAAACCCTTAAGTATTTTTAATAAATTAAAAATAATTTCTCCCTTAATTAATTAAATAATTAATTAATTAAAACCTTGAAGGGTTTTAAATAATAATTAAATAAATAATAAAGAGAACCTCCATTGGTTTTAATAAAAACCATTTAACTTGGTTTTAATGAAAAACCCTTGCCAATGGAATCTCTCCGGATTCTCTTGGAATCTTCCACCTTTGAAGCCAACACATCCTCTTAACATTAATGCCATTTCCTTTTGACATCAATGACAACTCATAGACAAGAAGCTAGGATCTCAAACCCAAAATTGCCAACAATCTCCCCCTTTGTCATTGATGGCAAACCATGCTTCTCAACAACACAGAAACTCAACATAAACAGCTCCCCCTGTCTTGAGGCTCTCCCCCTTACTCAAATCTCTCCCCCTTTGTCATCAATGGCAAAGGGTCACCTTTGGGGCTCGGGACTAAGAATGAGCCTCTTAGCTTAGTCCCTCCCCCACCTCCTGTTGAGGTGTTTAATTCTGGGGTGGGAGTACAACTCCCAATTTCTCCCTTAGATACTCAAACGTATCTCTTGGAAGAGGTTTGGTGAAGATATCTGCAATCTGCTCTTTAGTAGGCACATACTCTACCTTGACTTGCTTGTCTTGCACTTTCTCCCTTAGAAAGTGATACTTGATGGAAATATGCTTTGTCCTTGAGTGCATTACCAGATTTTTGGAAATACTTATGGCACTTGTATTATCACAAAGTATGGAGATGGGTTGTTCATACTTGACTTTGAAATCCTCCAAGGTGGTTTTCATCCATAAAACCTGTGTACACCCAGCCACTGCTTGCTATGTATTCAGCCTCTGTCGTAGATAAGGAAACGAAGGTTGTTTCTTACTTAGCCAAGAAACCAAACTCTTTCCCAGAAAGAATGCTCCACCACTAGTGCTTTTCCTGTCATCAATACTGCCTGCCCAATCTGCATCTGTATAAGTTGTGAGGGTGAAATCATCACCTTTGGGATACCAAAGCCCAAAGTCCATAGTGCCCTTCAGATATCTGAATATCCTCTTAACTGCTATAACATGAGAATCTTTTGGAGCTGCCTGAAATCTTGCTACTAACCCAACTGCCTGCATGATATCTGGTCTAGTAGTTGTAATATATAATAAACTGCCAATCATAGATCTGTACAACCTCTGATCTGCCACTGGAGATTCATCATCTTTACTCATCTTGCACCCTGTAATCATTGGAGTACACACTGGTTTGTTGTCCATCATCCCAAATTTCTTCAACATTTCTTTGATATACTTTCCTTGAGAGAGAAATATACCATCTTTTGATTGAGCAATCTGAAGACCTAAAAAGAATGACAGCTCTCCAATCATAGACATCTCAAATTCCTTCTGCATGGTGTTAGCAAAAACTTTGCACATCTGAGTATTATTTCCCCCAAAAATAATATCATCAACATAGACAACCATAATCAACATATCATCATCTTCATTCTTAATATACAAATTGCTATCTGCCACACCTTTCCTGAAACCTTGCTCATGAAGATACCTGTCAAGTCTTGAGTACCAAGCCCTAGGTGCTTGCTTTAACCCATACAAGGCCTTTTTCAGTTTACACACATAGTCTGACTGTTCTGAGAGAGACACTCCTTCTGGCTGTTCTATGTAGACTTCTTCTACCAATACCCCATTTAGAAAAGCTGACTTTACATCCATTTGATATACCTTGAATGATTTGAAGCTTGAAAGGGCCAAAAACATTCTGATAGCTTCAAGACGAGCAACAGGAGCAAACGTCTCTTCGAAATCAACACCTTCTACTTGAGCATAACCTTTGCAGACTAACCTAGCACAATCTTTCCATCCTCATTGAGTTTATTTCTGAATATCCATTTTGTGCCAATGACATTCTTGTCCTTAGGTCTTGGAACCAATTCCCAAGTTTCACTTTTCTCTATTTGATTTAGCTCTTCATCCATTGCTTTTACCCAAAACTTATCTGCACATGCTTCACTGAAATATTTTGGCTCAATCTGAGATAATAATGAAACATTTGTAGAATCATGTGAAGGAATGACTCTTCTTCTTGTTTTCCTGCTATTTGGATCACCAATGATCAAATATTTGGGATGATGTTTCTGAACATATCGTGAAGGAGTTTTGGGAAGCGAGTTGTTGTCTTTCCTCTTCTTCATCTGAAACCTCTCTGAATTCTTCTTGACAAATTTCATCACTGAGTTCCTTGACTGGTTCTCTTATCCCTATCTTTTCATCAACTAGTTACATTTATGCTCTCTACAACTGTATGAGTTCTTTTGTTGAAGCATCTGTAGGCCTTGCTTCTGCTGGAATATCCAAGAAAGATTCCCTCATCACACCTAGGATCAAACTTACCCAAATTTTGATCTTCCCTTCTGATGAAGCACTTACTCCCAAACACTTTGAAGTATTTTACTGTAGTTGGTCTTCCTTTCCACAACTCATAAGGAGTTTTATGATGATTGACTCTAAGTTGGGCCCTGGTGATAATGTAGACTGCTGTACTTGATCGCCTCTTTCCAAAAGCCATCTGAAAGTTTTGACTCATTTAACATAGCTCTAGCCATATTTTCAATAGTTCTATTTTTCCTTTCAACAACTCCATTTTGTTGAGGAGTTCTTGCTGTTGAATATTCTCTTTTGATTCCTTGTTGCTCACAGTATTCCACAAATTCATTTGAAGTGAACTCTCCTCCTCTATCTGATCTTAAGCATTTGATTCTCTTGTCGGTCTCATTTTCAATCATTTCTTTGAAAGCTTTAAATTTTTCAAAAGCTTCAGATTTTTCTTTGAGAAAAGTAACCCAAGTCATTCTAGAATAATCATCTATAAACAACATGAAGTAGCTTTCTCCCTGAATGCTCTCGAGTTCCGGTAGGGCCACATAAATCGGTATGAATAAGATCCAATGGTTTTGAAGAAGTATACCCTTTTGATTTGAAACTGGTTCTGGTCTGTTTTCCATGTTGACAAGGACCGCAAATGATGTTATGGGGCCTTTTTATTTTGGGCAAGTCTCTAACTGCTTCCTTGTTACTAATATTGACAAGATTATCAAAGCTCAAATGCCCCAATATTTTATGCCATAACCAACTCTCATCTTCTTGAGTTAGAAAACACTTTTCCTTTTTTATCTCACTTAGCATGTAAAGATTGTTTGGAGTCCTTGTAGCACTAGCAATGAGTTTTCCATTTTTTTCTTTACTTATCTCACATCTATCTGAAAAGAAAGATACTATGTGCCCTTGATCACAAAGTTGACTCACACTTAGAAGATTATGTCTTAGGCCTTCTACATAAAGCACATTTTCTATTTTGGATTTCCCATCCAAACTAAGAGTCCCTTTACCACAGATTTTAGCTGACTTGTTATCTCCAAAACTGATTGTTCCTCTGTTTGTTTCTTTTAAGACCAAAAATTTTTCCTTTTCACCAGTCATATGTTTTGAACAACCACTATCAAGATACCATTTTTCTACTTTGTCTTGAGCATGAAAAGCAGTTTGAACTATCATTGACTTAGATTTGATCTCATTTCTCTTTTTAGTGAACTCAAGGCTAGATCTATCCAAACCGCACATCCTTGCTATATGCCCAAAATTCTTGCACTTGTAACACATGACATTTTTATTCATAAGAGGTGCAAAAGAGTTAACATTTTCCTTACTATGGCTATTCAAAGACTTATTGCAATGCATAGCTTTGTGACCAAATTTCTTGCAGGAAAAACAATAGCCATGGAAAGTATTATGTAACCTGTTTTGATGCCTTGGATGATTGTTCTTCTTGTGACCAACTGGAATCCACCGCTCTTCAGGATGAAGATTGATCTTGCTCGAAGACCCTATTTCATGAATGGTGATACCATCCTTCTTTTGCTTTTCACACGAAGTATTATGTCTGAGAGCCAACTGTTCCAACTTCACTCTAAGAGACATAATCTCTTCTTCTAGTTTCTCGCAATCAGCTTCCTTTTCTTTGAGAGCCTCTGTCAGAACCTGTTCAACCTTCTTCCCTTCTTCAGCTAGAATTTTGAAGTCTATAACACTTTGAGACAATTCTGATCTTGCTATCTCTTCTTCCTGACATTGATGCTTGAGAACAGAATTCTCTTCCCTGAATTTCTCAAGCTTTCTCAAAGCCAAGAAGAATTCACCTTTGAGATCGAACTCAAACTCTTCATCTCTTTCTGAATCTGTATGTTCCTCTGATAGATCCTTCTCCAAGCTGTTAGGCTCTTTTCGGAGAGACCTGCTCTGATACCAATTGAAGAACATGGAATTATACTGAGAGGGGGGGGTGAACAAGTATAAGACTTAACCAATTAATAATTTTAACTTTAGATAGCAGTGGCATCAACACAACATTAATCAAGACAGAAAGCATCACACATTGAAGACCCATTTTTAACGTGGTTCACCCAAAATGGTTGGGCTACATCCACAAAACTTTTCTCTAAAAGTTATCTCAAGGTTCTTTGGGAGTCCTTCCCAATTACAATGTTTATGAGCCTCGGCCCAAAGGAGATACCTTCCCCCAATCAGAATTTATGAGCCTCTGCTCAAAGGAGATACCTTCCCCTCTACTCTGGAAATGATCCCTCAAAAGATCAACTACCTCTACCTCTTGCCAGCACGTGGAACTCCTTTCCACCGAAGACCTCCTATCCTCAATGCTTAGCCTAAGAGACCTCTGCCTTCTATGATCACGTCCACAGTAGCTCAACAACTTGTACCAAACATAGTCAGTCGGTCTAGTACAAGTCTTCCTCTGTCTGTCAGATCTGTCCAACTCTTGAACAAATCAATCCTCTACATACAAGCCTTCTCAAAGACTTGCCAAATCTATCCTCAGGTTCTTCTCATAGAACCAATGCACCTCTGTCCTCAAGTTCTCTGATAGAACTATCAAACTCAGCTCACAAGTCCTCTGCTAGGACCTGTCCAAATCTGCTCACAAGTCCCCATCGAAACCTATCCAAAAATTGCTCACAAGTCCCCACTGGAACTTGTCCAAAAATTGCTCACAAGTCCCCACTAGAACCTGTCCAAAAACTCAGCAAGCTCACCAAGAAAAACTTTCTTAGTAGGAAATCACAAAGTGAATTGTTAGAGACCCAATGTGATTTGTCAAACTCATAGAAGCATAAAGAGAATTGTTAGAGACTCAATATGTTCTATACTCAAATCCCAATCTCAAAACTCAACTCAAATCAACTCAGCTCAATCTCAATCTCAAATCTGAAAACCCAACTCAATATCTGAAATGGATAGGATAGAATGTTTTCTTTCAAGAACATGAAACCCCAACAATTGCCAACTATGCAAAGAATCACATAACAATGATACTCATGTTCTTTTCACCATCAATTAGGGTTTCAACAACAATGCTCATCAAACAAGGTTTAGTCAACCAACACCATTCAACTCAACATCAACCTTGAAGCATTCAACCAATCATCACAAGAAAAGGAAACAAGTAGAAATCCTTTTCCCTCCAAAGATATTTGAACAAAACGACCACCAACACAATATCACCAAATGCAAAGAATAACTTGCTCAAATCAACTCAATGGAGTAAGCCCAATATCATGAATCAAGTAAAGCAATAACTTGATCAAACAACCTCTATGGAAGCAACTCAACCATCAAACTCAAAACAGCCAACCAAGGGTTCCACCAACTCAATGCAAGTAGCTAGACTCACAAATATAAACCCTAGTGCACAAAGCTTCCACTATCTCAAACCAGAAATTATGCATTCACCAAAAACTCTCCTTAAGGATAACAATGCATAAGTAGTCTTCAACAAACCAGAAAATAGGATTTACACCCAACCAAAGGAAACCTAGTTGAAAACCTTTTCACTCCAACCTTATTTCAGAAAAACATACACCAATCATACTCATAAGAAAAATGTGCCCATACCTTTTTGGAGTAGAAGAAAATTGATCCTTAAAGTTGTCACCACACACAACCCTCAAACTTCCAACCAAGTTAGGGTTAGAACCAAGATAAATGAGCATATATAAAAACTTTCCTTAATACACCTTTTAGCTCCTCTTCTTTAAAAACAACCACCAAAGAAGCCAAAAACACAACAACCAAAACTTACACCTTATATCTCCATTTTTAAATTTAGCATAGCAAAAGACTAATCTCAAAAATACAACCAAAGAAATATCCCCTTATTTCTCCTATGTCTTTTAAACAATGCTAAACAATGCCAAAAATCATATCAAGAAAATAATCACACCTTATAATGGCTGCCCTTGAAGAATCCGAAATTCACGGCACAAAACACGTTTTAATAAAAACGTGACTAATCCATGCACAGCTCCCTCCGCGGGGATCGAAACGCAGACCTCCGCCTACGCAAGGCCCAAACGCAGCCTTCGCTGCCACTAGCCCACAAGGGGCTTACGAAGTCCAAGACGGACTTCCTTCCACATAAACGGTCAAGCTTTTCGAAAGCTTTTCAAACCACGAGCTCTCCTCTTTCGCAGCGTAAACAGAACATTCGATCGCAGCCAAACCAATTAATTGCCTTCGATTTTCCAAGTGGCTTTAACCTTAGGAACCTTCTCATATTTATAGTCCATACGTGGACTTTAGAACACGTCGGCTGCAAAGAAAAGTAATTTCGAATTTAATCAAAATTTGCTTTCTAAAGGGTTTAAAATCCCTTAAGTATTTTTAATAAATTAAAAATATTATTATGAATTTATATTTTCCATGTTTGTGAGTGACTATGTGAAACACGGATAAGACACTTTGCTAAGGAGGATTTATAGTCATGTGATGCAGGAGCACCCAACAAAAAGAAAAATTCTGCAAAGAAGAAAAGTGTCACGATATCGCGGCACTTCAGCAAAGAAGAAAAGTGTCGTGATATCATGACATGTCACGTTTTCATGAATAAAAGGCAAGAGAAGGCTCATGAGGGAAAAGTGTAGTGATATCGTGACATGTCACGTTTTCGCGACCAAAATCTGAGAGAAGGCTCACTGGAGAAAAAGTGTCGTGATATCATGACATGTCGTATTTTCACGACCAGAAGACGAGAAAAGGCATAAAGGAGAAAAGTATCATGATATCATGACATGTCACATTTTCATGACAAAAGAATGAGAGAAGGCACAAGAGAGAAAAGTGTCGCGATATCGCGACATGTCGCATTTTCGCGACCAAAGAACGAAATGAGGCGCAAAAGAGGAAAGTGTCATGATATTGTGACATGTCGCATTTTCATGACTCAAGAAAGGTAGGAAGGCAGAAAAGCAAAAGTGTCACGATATCACGACATGTCACATTTTCATGAGATGCAATGTGCAAGTAAGGCCTGTGATGTTATCATAGATAATGGTAGCACAAATAATTTGGTTTAAGGAGAAATGGTTCCTAAGTTGAAATTGGAGAAGAGGGAGCACCCGCATCCATATAGAATTGCGTGGTTGTAGAAATATCATAGAGCATTAGTCAGTGAGTAGTGTTTAGTTAAATTTCATATTAAAAATTATCAAGATGAGGTTCTGTGTGATGTTTTGCCTATGGATGCTTGCCATTTGTTGTTGGGGAGGCCATGGCAATTTGATAGATGTGCGGTGTATGATGGGCATGTGAATACTTACTCTTTGATGAAAGGTGGAGTGTGCCACAAGTTGAAGCCATTGAAGGAAGTGGATGAAAATGTATGCAGTAGTGCTAGAATCTATCTGGTATATGGTAGAAAATTTTTGGCTAGCCTAAAGAGGGATTCTATGTGTTATGCATTAATTCCTACTGTTAAGAAGGAACCATGTATGGATATTCCAGTAGAGGTTGAAAGTCTATTAGAAGAGTTCCCTGATATTGTATCAGATAATGTGCCTAAGGGTTTGCCACCAGTGAGAAATATTAGCCATCAAATTTATTTGATCCCAAGAGCTAGTTTGCCCAATAAGGCAGCCCATAGAATGTCTCCTGTGGAGAATGAGGAGTTGAATAGACAGGTTCAAGAGTTATTGAGGAAGGGATTGATTAGAGAGAGTTTGAGTCCCTATGCAGTACCTATAGTACTAGCATCGAAGAAGGATGGAGAATGGAGAATGTGTACTGATTCTAGAGCCATAAATAAGATTACCATTAAGTATAGTTTTCCATTACCTAGAATGGACGATATAATGGACTGTTTGAGTGGAGCTAAATACTTCACAAAGATTAATTTAAAGAGTGGGTATCATTAGATTCACATCAGAGAGGGTGATGAGTGGAATACTGCCTTCAAAACCAAAGAGGGTTTGTATGATTGGTTGGTTATGTCGTTTGGTCTAACCAATGCACCTAGTACATTCATGAGGTTAATGAATGAGGTGTTGAGAGAATTCCTAGAGAAGTTTGTTATTGTCTATTTGGATGATATTATGATTTTTAGTAAGACATTGGAAGAGCATTTGATGCAAGTTTGGATAGTTTTTAAAAAGCTGAGGGAGGAGTAGTTGCTCATTAATTTGAAGAAGTGCAGTTTTGTGAATAAGGAGTTGGTGTATCTGGGATTTGTCATCTCGGATGAGGGTCTAAATTTTGATCCAGAAAGTTAAGGCTATCATTGAGTGGCCTACTCCAAGGAACACAACAGAGGTAAGATCATTCCATGGTCTTGCAAGTTTCTACAAAAAGTTAATTAGAAACTTTAGCAGTATTTGTGCACACCTGATAGAAACCATGAGAGGGGATAAGAAGGAGTTTAAGTGGACGACAAAGGCAGGTGCAATTTTTGAGATGTTGAAAAATAAGGTGATAGAACAACCCATTTTGATACTCCCAAATTCTAATAAAGTATTTCAGGTTGATTGTGATGCTAGTGGCAGTGCCACTAGAGCTGTGTTGAGTCAGGAAGGTAAACTTGTTGCATATTTTAGTGAGAAGTTAAATGATGCCAGGAAGAAATACTCTGTTTATGATCAAAAATTTTACACTATAGTTCAGGCTCTTAAGAAATGGAGACACTATTTGTTAACAAAAGAGTTTGTTTTATATACTGATCACCAAGCTTTGTAGTATATTAATAGTTAGGGAAAATTGAATTAGAGACATTTGAAGTGGGTTGAATTCCTATAGAGTTATACCTTTGTTTTGAAGCATAGGAGTGAGAAGTCTAATAGAGTTGCAGATGCCTTGAGTAGGAGGCAAAATTTGTTGATAGAGATGAAAGTGGAAGTCGTTGGGTTTGAAGAACTCAAGAGTTTGTATCTAGAGGATCCAGATTTTGCAGAGGCTTGGAAGGCATTTTTGTCCCCTATTACTTTGGATAGAACTAAGTAGTTGGATTTTATAATCCAAGATGGGATGCTATTCAGAAGGAACCAATTGTGCATTCCTAGAATTTCAATGAGGGAGAATCTAATAAAGGAGAAGCATAGTGGAGGACTAGCTGGACATTTTGGTCGAGATAAGACCATTGCCCTTGTTAGTGAAAACTACCATTGGCCATAGTTGCAGCAAGATGTGACAAAATTTGTGTAGGGTTGCAGAGTATGTTAGATGGCTAAGGGAGTGAGACAAAATACAAGATTGTATTAGCCATTACTTGTACCAGAGAGACCATGGGAGGACATCAGTATGGATTTTTTTCTTGGCCTACCAAAGACACAACGAGGGAGTGACTCCATTTTTGTTGTCGTTGACAAGTTTTTGAAGATGGCTCATTTTATTCCATGTCATAAAACGAGTGATGCAGTTCATGTTGCAGGCTTGTTTTTCAAGGAGGTAGTAGTGAGACACCAAGAACAGATTTGTGGAGTATTCCAGTGTCTGTGCCATCCACATATGAGATAGAGGAAATACTAGACACTCAAGAAGGCAAAAGTACCAAGAGTAGGCAGTATTCAGAATATTTGGTCAAGTGGAAAGGCAGACCTATAGAAGATGCAACTTGGTTGTCAAAAATAGAGGTTGATCGCTTGGGTTTTTTTCTAATAGTACAGAAATGACGGTCACTTCTCGATCCACCCCGGGTGTCTGATGCAGGAGCACCCAATGAAAAGCAAAATTCTACAAAGAAGAAAAGTGTTGCGATATCATGACACTTCGACAAAGAAGAAAAGTGTCGCGATATTGTGAAATGTCACATTTTTGTGACCAAAATCCGAGAGAAGGCTCACGAGGGAAAAGTGTCGCGATATCGTGACATGTGTTTTCACGATCAAAAGATGAGATAAGGCTCGTAGGAGAAAAAGTGTTGCGATATCACATGTCGCATTTTTGTGACCAGAAGACGAGAAAAGGTGCAAAGGAGAAAAAGTGTCGCGATATCACATGTCGCATTTTTGTGACCAAAGAACGAGAGAAGGTGCAAGAGAGAAAAGTGTCGTGATATCGCAACATGTCACATTTTCATGACCAAAGGGCGAAAGGAGGCACAAGAGAGGAAAGTGTCATGATATCACGACATGTTGCATTTTTGTGACTCAAAAAGAATAGGAAGGCAGAAAAATAAAAGTGTCACGATATCACGACATGTCGCATTTTCGTGACTCAAAAATGGTAGGAAGGCAGAGAAGCTGAAAGTGTCGCAATATCGCGACATGTCGCATTTTCGTGACTCAAAAAGGGTAGGAAGGCAGAGAAGCCAAAGGTGTCACGATATCGTGACATGTCGCATTTTTTGCGACCAAAGAAAAGAGTAGGCGGTTACAGAGGTCGTTACAGAGGAAATTATCGAATGGTGGGTATATCGAATGTCACCATTAGTTGACAGGTGGACAAAGTCTACAGTGCAGCACTTAACAGCACGAGGTACCAAGGTGCAATGAAAGTAGACGAAGACTAAGAGTCGAAAGAAAACATTTTGAATGCCAAGACAACGAGGAGGCACGCGAAATGAAACGAAGGGTCACGAAAGGGAAACAAAGAGTCACGCTAGAGACTTTAAAATGAGGAAGAAAAGACATGCAGTGGGGGTTAGAAAACTGCAAAGACAGGATTACTTCCATTTTATTTGGTAGACTACTGCCATTTTTGTAAATATTTTACAAGTTGTTGAATGAGAATTGGGTTTGTTGGTTCTTGAAATTTTGGCTCCCTATCATCATGTCATCAAGGAGTAGATCATTCATAGAATTTTAGGGTATATAGATACATATACCAATTTCTCCAAGTAGTTGTTTATATGGTGGTAAATAATGATTTAGGATACACTCTGGAAAAGTGTTAAATCACTAGAGAATTTTAAAATAGGATTTGATGTTTTATTTTTTATTTTTTCTTTTTTAAATTGGGAGGGATAAATGTCAATTTTAAACCAATCCATATTATTTTTCAAATGGAAGCAAGAGGATCTAAGGTTTATTTTATTTTTAAGGGGTAAATTTATTGAAAAAGAGGACCGATAAATGTCATTTTTAAACCAATCCACATTATTTTTCAAATGGAAACAAGAGGATCTAAGGCTTATTTTATTTTTAAGGGTTGAAAGAAGATGACCATATAAAATAAAATAAAATAAGGAGACTTATTGAGGAGACAAAGAGAAGAGGACCAATAAATTTCATTTTTAAACCAATCCACATTATTTTTTAAATGGAAGCAAGAGGATTTAAGGTTTCTCTTATTTTAAAGGCTTGAAAGAAGAGGATAAAAAGGAGAAAATGAAACTTTGTTTACGTTGTTTTTTTGTAATGGATTATTCTAAAAATATTATAGTGCCTGATTATAATTTAGATGGAAAATGTTTATCCATTTGAAAATATAAGCCGAATAATTGCTAGATAAAGATTTATGGGATATTGTAGAAGATGAAAAATAGCTTTTGATTAACCCTAGAGAGTTGGTTAAATTCAAAAAGAAGAACAATGAATCTCTAGGCATGGTATGATTATTTATAGTGGATAAAGTATACCACAAATTCAAGATATAGATGACGAACATTAATATTGAAACACTCTCAAGCAAATGTTTGAAAGCCTACAAAGATAAGATTGTGCATATTAAGATATAATAGCATAGTTTAAGAATGTAAATTGATCAAAAAGTAACTAAGAATCTAGTGAAGTTGAAGGGGATAAAGAATTAGCTTGAAACAATAGTAGAAAATACTACATATCAAGAATTTTTAGAGGTACCCTTCTACAACGTCTAAATATTTGATTACATCATTATAATTGGTTTATAATATTTAACATTTAACCTTTAAAGACTTGAGTGGGTACTTTTTATATGAAGAACAAAGGGTTTCAAATTTTTAAAATGCTTTAGCAAGGTGGAGCAAGCCTACATTTCAAAGGGTAAGTTTAGAGGTAACAATATGTAGTTTCCAAGTCATGGGAATACCCAATTTAAGTAAGATGTTGTTCATAAAGGTAAAAAGAAGAAGTTACAAGTGAAAAAAACTAAAACTCTTTAATTGTGGAAATCTTGGATATTTTCAATGGAAATACAATAAAAAAAAATATTGATGTGCATAGTGAACAATGAAGGTAAGTACATATCATAATTCAAGATAAAAAAAAAGGTTGTTTCTTCATTGCATTTATGTTTGCTCAAAATATTGAAAGTGGTAACTTAGTATATTGACTAAGGGGGTAATCAACATGTGGCTTATAATAAAGAGGGATTTAACTCTACAAATAATAATAATAAATTAAAAAATAAAAAGGTATTCCCTAGTGATGTAAGTGATGATTATGTATATAACAATGAAAAAATAAATAACATTAAGAATGTACATTATGTTCTTGGTTTAAGGAATAGCCTTATTTTAGTCAATCAAATTATAAGGCAAGGGTATAGAGTAGAATATATATAACATGTTTGATATAGGTATTTTAGGAGGAGCATATAAGTTTAATGTAGACAACATAAATAAAAATAATATCTTTACAAATAATTATAATATAAAAAAATTAAATTGACTGTACTGTTTTAATAAGTGAAAAAATTTATTGTACAGTTTTAATAAGTGGAAATCAAAAGAATAGTACATACATTAATTTATGGTTATAAAGACCCATAAAATATATTTTAAATATAGTCGACTATTTTTTTTTAAGTATAGAATAATAAAACAAATTCAGACTATACAACAAAATGGGTGGGGGTGCCATTTGGCCCCCAAATTAAAAAAAATTGCCTCAGATTTTTTTTCACAAAAATAGGGCAAGTAATATATGGAAATAGGGGTTTTTGGGCCTTTTGGACGCAACCATGGGGTCTACTTGGCTCCAAAACTCTTCCAAAAAAATCTCAATACCAAAATTTTATAGATTTAAAATGAAAACACCATTTACAAAAGATCTAACAACTAGATCTAAAAACACAATAAATCTATAAACCCTAATGGCAGATTTGTAAAATAAGTTTCCCAAAATATTAAATGCCTAAAATACCAAAATATCAAATGCATGCATTAAAACAAAAAAATATACCTTAATGGGTTTTTCACCTCAAAAGATTGAAGACACTTGATGGAGATCCCAACCGCTTTGATACCAAATGTGATACAATAAAAGTCTCCCCAAGATCGAAGAATGCTCCACAAGATCAATCGCACACAAGATAAAAACCCACAACACCAATAGTAAGTGGTAAAACCTACTTCAAATGAAGAAGGGAAACATCCACTATGAATCTCACTATATTACTCAATGATTCAACAATACAAGAATGCTTCAATGTTATGCAACAATATGCATCAACATGATATGACAAGATGTAGTAGACAACACCACTATTTAAAGAGAATATTTTCTACTACAACCCTAAAATTACCCTAATATTATCATAATATTATCTTGAGATGTGTGACAAATCTTATCACAATATTATCTTGATATGTGTGACAAATCTTATCACAATCTTATCTTGAGATGTGTGACAAGTGGCATCTATCAAATATTAAAAAGTGATTGGTTACTTTTTAATATTTGATAGAAAAGAGGAAATAACTTTTTCCATAAATTTATTATTCTTATCACCCTTATTTTATTTATTAATTGGGTGGGAATATTTTTACATAAAATAGAATTATTTTCTAATTCAAATATTATTCTTTAGACTTTATATTTTAGTCTAAGAATAATTTACACAATGTTGCATTACATATTTCAACAATTTTTTCTTCAATTGGGAACTCTTTAGAAACTTTTATAATGATTGTTGATTGTACTCAAAATTTTGAACATATTATTTATGCTCGAATTTATGTTTTAATGGATTTTGACAAACCCCTACCTAAAAAGATCATATTACAATTTGGGGAAGACACTTGGGAGCAAGTAGTGGACTATGAGAACATTCCTTTTCATTGTAGAATTTACCATAAATATTGTCATTTGGCTAGTACTTGCCCATATAAAATTCTTGATCAAAAGAAAGAAGATATAAACTCAGAAGGTTTCCATCTACCTAGGAAGAACACTAAAAAAACACTAGTTATGAAAGATCAATTAAAGTGATCTACTAATATGTTTGAAATCCTTTCCACAAATGATATTGAAGAACACAAGCTTATACTAAGGGGGTATGAACAATATAAGACCACTTTTTACTTTTCTTTCTAAATCAATATTATGCAGTGTATAGATAGGAGTATCAATAGTAGTAATCAAAGCAATGCACAAAACACCATACACAATAGAGACACATATTTTAACATACTCAACAACAAAAATCACATGACAATGATACTCATGTTATTTCCAAATCCTAGTACAAGTTCTTTGCACAAAAACTCACTTCAAAAACAATGCTAATAACAAAATATTTACATAACAATGATACTTATGTTCTTTTCAAACCCTAGTTCAAGTTCTTTGCACAACAACTCACTTCAAAAACAATGCTAATAACACAATCTTCACATAACAATAATACTCATGTTCTTTTTTACAACTCTTCACTCAATATAATGTCTTCAACAACAATACTTATAAAACAAGGTTTAACCACAACTCTCAATTCATAAAACCTTGAAGAATCAACTCAAAAACTTTTGAAAAGGAAACCCTAATCAAATCCTTTTCACTCCAAAATTAATTTTCAATCAAGCCAATCACCTAAATAAACAAAGAAGAATTTTGCCCATACCTTTTCTTGAAGAGGAGTTGATCTCATAAATCTTTCACACTCATAAATTTCTCTTAGCCTTTGGAGGGAATGGAACCCTCAACGTTGCCCCCTTTGCACACCTTAACCATGACCTAACTTACCACACGAGCCAAGTGCTCGTTAAGTCTTATGAAGCACCACATGCTTCTTGGCCTTTATGCACTCCTTCCGCCTAGGCAAAAGAACGTGCTTCTTTGGTGCTTCCAACAACACACCACATGATTACCTTCAACACACCTTATGACTTACACCTGCCATGATTCAAAAACGAACCTCCTCGTTGTTAGCACTTTACGCTTTCCAAAAATGCCAATAGACCACATTGTCTCATTTAACTTCAAAATTTGAAGTTTCCCCTTTTTAATGCCTTGTTTTTACATACACTCCATGAGCTCTTAATTCACAGGCCAATCATTTTATCTTTCGAGCAAGGATAATCAAAAATAAACTTTGGGCATGGTATTTATATGCATCTCCAATAATTCAAAAACATCGACACTTCCCTTTGGCTTCTATGACATCGGTGGAAATAAAACTTTGAATGCCTTATTTAAATATTTAAATCCAACCTTTAGATTTATTAAAATATTCTTTGGTCTTAAACCTTTAAACCCAACCTTTGGGTTTATTAAAATATCTTTAGACTTTATAAACCCACTTCTGCAATATAAAATATAGTAATGAAAATTACAAATATTTTATTTTGGGTTTTCACCATGGCACTTATAATATTATAATAACCATTATAATATTTCACCTTTGATAAATTACCTTTTAATATTTATTTATAAAATTTAAATTCATCCTAAATTTAAATAATTTATAAAATAAATATTATAAGTCCTTTTTAACTTCTATCTTTTGCATTGTTTTACTTGAACTTTGGTTTTCTCCCTGGATATCAAATAACCATATTTATCCCCTTTATTTATTGTTGAAATATTTGGTATTAAATGATGAATTCATTTGGTGACATCAATGGTCACATCAATGACAACTTTTACTTAGGGACTCAAAATGTCCAACAATCTCCCCCTTTGTCATTGAGGGTAACCCATATCATTTTACTAAAACCTGACTTTCTATTTTCTTCTGCTCCCCTTGGGACATTGCTCCCCCTGGCTCAATGCTCTCTCAAATATCAAATCTCTTCCCATTTTTACATCAATGGCAAAGGGTCATCTTTAGGGCTTGGGGCTAAGAATGAGCCTCTTAGCTTAGCCTCTCCCCCACTTCCACATGAGGTGGTTAATTCTAGGGTGGGAGTATTTCTACTCCCTGAAAGCACTGTTCTTTACCTTTATATTTTTTCCTTCTTTTCTAATTTTTCTAAATCCTCTAACTATTTCTTTCCAAGTCATCATCCCTATTCCTATCATCATTCTTGTTCCTGTTCTTGTTCCTGTTCTCATCCATGTTCCTATTCCTATTCCTGTTCTTGTTACTACCTATTTTTAGAATATTTGCTCTACATCATCTTGTTGTGTGACCATCACTATTGCACTTATAACACTTGATGTTATTATTCCTTGGAGGTACAAATATCTTAGGAATTATCCTAGTGAATCCATATCTTCTTCTGTCATGAACCCTACAATTCATTGCCTTGTGACCAAGCTCATTACATGAGTAGTAATACCCATGGAAAATTTGTCCTTTTTCATATTCCTATGTTTCATGTGTCCTACATTTTGAAGCTATGTGCCCAAACTTGTGACATGAAAAACATCTTCCATTGAAGGTTCCTTGTATTGATCTCATTGGTCTCCTGTTCTGATTGTTGTTCCATATGTATCTTCTCTGTGCATTACTCTTGTATTTTTTGAACTCTTTGTTGTCCAATTCATCCTCTGATGTCTCATTCCCACTTACACTATATTATTTTGATGTATCTTCTTCATATTCTTTAAGACTTGAAGTAGACTCTTCTTCCTTTTTCTTTTTAACCTTTTTTGAACCAAGATCTATTTTTTTGTTGTTCCTCTTTGTATCTTGATTATTTTATCCACACTCTTTGCACTGTTTACATACTTGTATAACTTTTTATTGGAATATTCTAACTCTTCCTTTAGTAGTTCCACTTCTTGTGCTAATTTCTCACATTCCAAAATCTTTGCTTTCAACTTATCTTTGAACTTGCTTGCCTTAGCCTTTGATTTTTCTAAATCCTCTATGAGCAATAATCTTTCTTTATCACATTCTTGAAACTGACTTTCAAGATTAGAGTGTTGCTTTATTACCTTCTTTATTGTATCAAGGGCATAGATAGGTTCTCCCTTGTGATCATAACCATTATCTACTAAATAATCCTCTATTTTTTTACCTTTGTCCATGTCATTACTTTATTTTGACTTGTCTTCTATAGGATCACTCACTTCTTCTTCTAATGCCATTAGAAGATTTGCATCTAGTCTTTCAAGTGCATATTCAAAATAATCATCACTAAAACTATAACCATCCCTTATGCAATCATATTCAACATATGTCCAAATTTACCATATCTAAAACACTTGATAATAACTAGAACCCTTTTATTAACTGGTTCTTTTTCTTCAATAATAAATAGGACTTCATCTCTATAATTGTCTAAAAAACTAGCATCACTATCATTTGAGTACTTACTTTCATTATCTGCATAGTATCTTCTCTTTTGCCTTTGGAAGAACTTCTTTCCTTGTTTTTTTGTCCATCCTTGCTTTTCTTCTAGTACCTGTATCTTTTAGATTCCCTATACTTGTGATCCTATTTTTGTTCATCATTGTTGTTCTTTGGCTCTTTACAATCTATTGCAAAATATCCATACTTTCCACAATTGAAGCATTTAATAGATATTAGATATATGGGTCTTCTAGAACCTTTATCTCTTCTACCATAGTTAGCTTCATCATCACTAGCTGACTCACTTATTTATTCTGACTTCTTACCCTTCATATTCTTGTTCACTTTGAATGTAGCCTCTTTTGGAGGGATAGGATCTTTTGTTCTTATCTCAAAAGTTGTAAGCATGCTAGAAAAATAATTCCTTGTAAGAGAATCACAATTAATTGATGTTTCTATAGCAAAAACCTTTTCACTATACCTTTTTGGAAGAGTTCTCAAGATCTTATCACAAGAATCAAATTCATCAACCTTCATTCCAAGACCTCTCATCTCATGTACAAGTTCATCAATATTACTAAGATAATCATGAATGTTTTCATCATCCCTCATTCTTAAATTCTCAAATTCTCCTTTGATATTTTTGATCTTAGATTTCCTGACACATTTATCTCTTTCATATATGGTATGCAGTAATTCCCACATATCTTTTGTTGTTTTACAATCCATAACCTTCATATATTTTGATCTACCCAATCCTTTTATAATTACATTTATAGCTCTTGAATTTGCATGCATTAGAAGCTTACCTTCCTTATCTATAGGAGGATTGACTATTGAATCATATCCAAGTTCCACTACATCCTAAAATTCATTTCTAGGTGTCATCAATTGAAACCTCATCAGCATATACCAATACAAGAAGTCACTTCCATCAAATACTGGTATTGTATTAATGATGGATCTATCTCTTTGATCCTTTTGATCCATTGTGTTCTTGATCACTTTTTCTTCAAGTTGTCAAACTCTTTTGAAGGAACCCACTCTAATACCAATTGAATAAAATAAGATTATACTAAGAGGGGAGGTGAATAGTATCATACCACTTTTTACATTCCTTTTCAAATCAATATTATGTAGTTTATAGATAGCATTATCAATAGCAGTTATCAAAGCAATGCAAAAAATACCATACATAATAGAGACATAGATTTTAACGTGGTTCACCCAATGTGGGCTACCTCTACAAAGAAAATATTTCTTCTAAATATTTCTCAAATAATCTCTTGGGAATCCTTCCCAATTATAGTGTTTATGGACCTCTGTCCAAATGAGATGTTGATCCCCAAAATCTAGTTTGTGGATCTTTATCCACATGATAACTCCTTCTCCTCTACTCTAGTTGGTGATCCTCTAGAAGACTCTGCCTCCATTGCACTGACTATGGATCTATATCCACTTGAATACTCTTTTTCTCACTCCAAAACCTATCCTCAATGTCTTGGATGATGGATTTATATCCACTAGAGACTCTATCCTCTCTACTCTGTCACCTCCAAAGTTTTGTCTCAATATTGTACTAAATATAGTCTAGTCGGTCTAGCACAACTCTGCTCAATATCTTGCACTAAACATAATACATTCGGTTTAGCATAAATCTTCTCAACTCTTGCACTAAACATAATCCACTTGATCTAGAAAAAGTCCACTCAAATTTGCACTAAACACAATTCATTCGGTCTAGCACAAATATGCTCAATAGGTTCACTCAAAACCTTCTCAAATCTACTCAATAGGTTCACTCAGAACCTTCTCAAATTTGATCAATAGGTCCACTTAGAACCTATCCAAATTTTCTCAATAGGTCCACACAGAACCTACTCAAATCTGCTCAATAGGTCCACATAGAACCTGCTCAAATTTGCTTAACAGGTCCACACAAAACCTGCTCAAATATAATCAATAGGTCCACTCAAAACCTGCTCAACTCTGCTCAACAGGTCCACTCAAAACATGTCCAAATATGCTCAAAAAGCTCACATAGAACTTATCCAAATATGCTCAAAAATATCACACAGAACTTGTCCAAATCTGCTCAACAATCTCACACAAAACTTGTCCAAATCTGCTCAACAAGCTCACACAGAACTTGTCCAAATCTCATAGAAACATAAAGAGAATTGTTAGAGACTCAATATGCTCTATAATCAATACTCAATCACTTTCTCAACTTTAATCTCATAGAAGCATAAAGAGAATTGTTAGAGACTCAATATGTTCTATACTCAATACTCAATCACTTTCTCAACTCAATCTCATAGAAGCATAAAGAGAATTGTTAGAGACTCAATATGTTTTATACTCAATACTAAATTACTTTCTCAACTCAATATCATAGAAGCATAAAGAGAATTGTTAGAGACTCAATATGTTCTATACTCAATACTCAATCACTTTCTCAAATTAGAATATAGAATAGTTTGTTTTATGGAACTTGATCAATCACTTCATACATCCAATTGACTAGGCTTAATAAACTCACTCAACCAATCACTCAAGAAACAACTCTTGCTCACAAACCCTAGTCCAAGCATGTATCATCTAACTCAAAATATTTCCAACAATTCTCAGCAACAAATCTCACATAACAATGATACTTATGTTCTTTCCAAACCCTAGTTCAAATTATTTGCACAACAACTCACTTCAACAACAATGCTATTAACACAATCTTCACATAACAATGATACACATATTCTTTCCAAACCCTAGTTCAAGTTATTTGCACAACAAATCACTTCAACAATAATGCTAATAACACAATATTCACATAACAATGATACTCATGTTCTTTTCTACAACTCTTCACTCAATCCAATGGCTTCAACAACAATGCTTATAAAACAAGGTTTAACCACAACTCTCAATTCAAAAAACCTTGAATCATCAACTCAAAAACTTTCTAAAAGGAAAACCTAATCAAATCCTTTTCACTCCAAACTTAATTTTCAATCAAGCCAATCACCTGAATCAACAAAGAAGAATTTTACCCATACCTTTTCTTGAAGAGAATTTGATCTCACAAATCTGCCACACACACAAATTTCTCTTAGCCTTTGGAGGGAATGGAACCCTCAATGTTGTCCCCTTTGCACACCTTAACCGTGGCCAAGATTTTTGCACAAGCCAAGTGCTCATTAAGTCTTATGAAGCACCATGTGCTTCTTGGCCTTTATGCACTCCTTCTACCTAGGTAGAAGAACATGCTTCTTTGGTGCTTCTAACAATACACCACACAATTGCCTTCAACACACCTTATGACTTGCACCTACCATGATTCGAACATGAACGTCCTTGCTGTCAGCACTTTATGCTTTCCAAAAATGCCAATAGACCATGTTGTCTCATTCAACTTCGAAATTCAAATTTTCCCCTTTTCAATGCCTTGTTTTTCGCATACACTCCATGAGCTCTTAATTCGTAGGCCAATCATTTTATCTTTCGAGCAAGGATAATCGGAAATAAAATTTGGGTATGGTATTTATATGCATCTCCAATAATTTGAAAACGTCGAAACTTCCCTTTGGCTTCTATGATGTCGAAAGAAATAAAACTTTGAATGCCTTGTTTAAATCTTTAAATCCAACCTTTTGATTTATTAAAATATTCTTTGGTCTTAAACCTTTAAACCCAACCTTTGGATTTATTAAAATATATTTAGACTTTATAAACCCACTTCTGCAATATAAAATATTGTAATGAAAATTACAAATATTTTATTTTGGGTTTTCACCATGGCACTTCTAATATTATAATAACCATTATAATATTTCACCTTTGATAAAGTACCTTTTAATATTTATTTATAAAATTTAAATTCATCCTGAATTTAAATAATTTATAAAATAAATATTATAACTCCTTTTTAACTTCTGTCTTTTGCATTGTTTTACTTAAAATTTGGCCTTCTTCCTGGATATCAAATAACCATATTTATCCCCTTTATTTCCTTCTAAAATATTTGGTATTAAATTATGACTTCATCTAGTGACATTAATGGTGACATCAATGACAACTTTGACTTTGGGACTCAAAATGTCCAACAGATATCCCAAGTGAGGAAGGGAAAATAGTAGAAACAAAAATATTAGAAACACAATTTAAATATGAAGGGAAGAAATCAGAGATAAACCAACAAATCAAAGGTTTTCAACAAAAAAAGGGAGAAAATTTACACAAGAAAAACAATCTTTTAAATGTCAAAACTTCAAATAATATAGGTCCCAATATAGACTATGTTAACCTGTCTAGTAAAATTTTGGTTGTGTATGAGCATTCTTCAAGGTTAGAAGCCATCTCAGATTCAATTGGAGTAATTCAATAAATAGGGAAAAAAACTGAAGATGGATTCTAAAAAAAAATTTTTAATTAATTATCTTCTTATAACTCCCTTTAGTCATTATTCTTTAATTATTAATCTTTCACTCTTCAATAATCAAATTTTCTTCTTTAATAACCTTTTAATAATAATCTTCTAAATATTTATTAAATTCTTCTTACAACTCCCAATTATTTTCTTTCAAAATTTTCTTTAATTAATAATTTCTCTTCTTCACCTTAAATTTTTATTAAATTATTTCTTACAACTCCAATTATTTTCTTTCTTGTCTTTTATAAACTATGTTTATTTCAATAAAATATCTTTATCCAATTCTTAAACTTAATCATCAATCTACTCCTACTTTTAATATTTCACTGAAAATAACTAAAAGAAAGGTTAAATTTTTACCTTTGTAAACCCTAGCTTGCACACAGTGCTAATGACATATTTTCTTCCACATTCTTATTACTTTTTACTTATTGGACCTACTATCTTTTTATACAATTTTAGTTTTCTTTGAGTATTTTTTAACTCAATATCTTAAATGTTTGTGACTATTGTAACCAATAAACTCATTGTACATTTTCTATGTTACCAAGCCTAGAATTCTATGTTTTTTAGATATACATTTATAAGCATGTAATTCTGCCAATTCTTTCTCCACCTCTCTACTCTTGACACTATTCTTCCCAAGCGTCTAAACCAACTCTCCATTTCTTGAATTGATTTTGTTTTTTCTTCGACAATTTCTCTATAATAAACTACTAGGCTACACGTCATCTCAATCAATTCATATGAGATATATTTATTTTCTTCTCACAATGAGTTCACTTAGCTTTATAGATCTCCAACTTATGATTGGGTTATCTCCCTCACTAGATGTTCTTCAACAAACACTATACTAACACTATTTAGTTCTTGTCTTTGAGGTTGTCGTCAAGGTTCTTCCTTGCAACTACTCTTGGTGGATTCAAAAGATGCAGACTCTTTCTCAACCATGGATACACTTCAATTATACTCTTCATCATTATATCTCATCAAATAATCCTCTTTTATTGATCTTGGATATCTAATAAATGTGACTCTATTACCACTGTTATAAAATCACTACTATTCTCGCAAGTTAATTAATCTTTCAAGTTCAAACAATATATCAAGAATGAATATGCAAAACAATAACAATAAACATAAATCTAACTAAATATTATTATTGATAATATCTACTTTAAGAAATGTATAAATGCAATGCTTATTCAATGTATATTACAAATATTTGTTCTCAATATATACATACATAAGACTCTTTATATTCACATGACTCTTGACATTTTCTCTTACGCAGACTTTTCATCTCCTCATACTTGTTAAATATATAACTTTTCATATTTCTCAATACATAAAAATAAATCTCACATATTTACATAAAAACAAAGACTCCCATGATTGCACATAACTCATAAATCCTCACTTATAAACATGAAACTTCACTTATATTTAGTCACACTTACTAACATGACACCTCACCTACATAACTCCATACTTATTTACATGACACATAACTCACACTTAATAACATGACACCTACTATAGACTAAAATATTAAACATGTTATAGACTAAACTATTTACAAGGTCCTTACATTAAGATTGCAAGGTACCAAATAATGTAATACCTCTAATATCTAAAAGCAACAACTAAAAACCTAATCAATACTAGGAAAATAGAGAGATGCAAAATACAAATAGACAAAAAAAAAACTCTTTCTTTATTTTCAAAGAAAGGGCTCAAGAAGTTTTATGTAACATACAAAGTCCTAAAGTACATGCAATTGTAATTTATTTCTACTACAATATAATTAAGACATTAACTATTCAAAATGTTAATTTTCAAATAATAAGATATAATACTACAATACAAACTACCCTATATGTTTTTTTCAATTTCTATAAATGCATCCTACCTAAGTGTGAATGACTATCTTTATTGTTTATTTTTGTAAACAATTTAAAAAAATAAACAATAATAAAAAATATTCAATGCTAACATATTCCATGTAATGTAATAAAAAACCAAAGTGACTAACAAGGATGATTGCCAATATAGATAATTGATGTGGTAGGAAAGAAGAACTAAGAATACATAGAACCCATTTGTGCTTCTAATGTGACCAAATTCCTTGATCTTGATTCTTTAGCTTCTCAATCATAGCTCCATGCAATACAAAAATATATACATGCATGTTTGACAAAACATTAGGGGTTTAGAGGTCTACCTTAGTTAGACCATTATTCAATAAAATAATAAATAACTTTAAATCATAAAAATTTGGAAAGTCTCGAGCTCTCTAATCAAACCTACACAAGTGCTATAATAGAATTATACTAATATTATCACTATGTTGCTAACAATAGTGCTACTACATCATAACGTTATTGCCTCAAAAGGTTGTTGAATTTTTCTTGATCCTAAATCCTATAAAATGGTTAATAAAATAAGTTTTATTTACAAATTGAATGATAAATATGAAGGAATCTAATTCATAATGATAAATAATTTAATCAAAAAATACCTTAAGTTAAAAATATAAGTGAATGTGATAAAATATAAAATCAACAAAAGAGATCAAGCAAGTGAAAAATAAAATATTGAAGTTATGAGCTTGGAGAAAAATGATTGGCTTCCCCTTCACCACACAAATTTGAATAGTTTCATGGTTTGAATTCAATAGAGATCTAACTAGAAATCTTCAATCTTCATACGGATGAGAGACTACAATTGTTTTCACTTTATTTTTGTCTGGATATATAAGGGGTTAAATGTCCACAAAGTTTCTTGAAGTTGATTCAAACTCATTGGATATTTTCTTGATTAAAACTATATTGATATTTCAATGTATTACAAACAATCCCCTCGAGAGGATTTCATTGATGATACAATAGATAAAGTATGTTATCAAAAAGGGTATATCCAAGTAAAATGTGAATATTTTCATGCCAGTACATTGTTGAAGAGCAAGTTTTTCTATGACCACCATGTAAAAGTTAGATCTATAGCCTTTCACTATCCTTGAGTCCTATCACCTGCATAAAAATAAAATAACAATGGATCATTAGTATTTGAGGGATCCACTAAAGTAGAACCCATAAATAAGAAATTAAATACATGAAATATGAATTATTTGATCTAATATGCAACAAAAATGCAAGATATAAACTAAAATTCAATAAAAACTAAGAAATTGATCACCTAACAATGACCATATTGAGTTGAGATGGTTTCTATCTATGGATCATATTTGGATGAGACGGTCATTTTCGTGGGTTTGCGTCTCATCGTGACCTGATCTAGGCAGAGTTTGTGATGGTGTAGGTAAGTTTTGGTTAAAGTATTATGTGTAGAAAGATGACAAAACAAATGTCGATGACCAATTAGAATGAGTAGAGTAATTACACGATGGAAAAGAGTGTAGCTTCAAATCCTAAGTGGTGATCTAGCAATATTATTTCTTGTAGTGAGGAGGTCTCGACATATTATTTTGGCAATAATTCATGGTATTTTAAATTCAAAATTTGGTCTCTCTTTACAGCAAGGGGAGTGCCATTTTATAGACTTCATGGTAGGAGGTAAGTGAGGGAAAAGGGGGCAACCAACTATAGATGATTTATTGTTGCAATAGGCAGGTGATGATCTACTGATTGTAGGTGGAAGATTGTTGTTGTGAGTAGGCTATCATTGCTAGAAAGTGATTAACGATCAACATCATGCACATAACCAGGGACAAGTAGTTTACCTACCTATTTATTTTTTTGTTTTTGATTTTGAATGATCATCTTGTATCAAGATTATTAGGAAGACATGACCATATCAGATCGAGATGGTCAGGAAGACGTTATTATATTGGGTAGAGACAATTATGCACAATATGTAAATTTTTGGAGAAGAACATTTTTTATTGAAGAAATTGATGAAACTAGTCCAAAGGTCAACAAAATGAATTGAGCAAGCCAAATTGAAATTCCTTCTATAGATATGGGGATGGGAACACTTTTAGGTGGATAGTCCAACTAGACTACCATGGGAGGCACACAATAATATGAGGTATATAGAGGTTTCGTATGCAATGAGGTGGGGCTACAATCAAAAGAGAGGTAAGAGCCACCCCTATCATGGTATCCTCCAGCACTATGCAGATGCATGGGCAAGATTATAACTTGGAGATGTGGTGTGGAGGTTATGGAGGGTAGGATCAACCTAAGCTATGTAGGAGAGGTTTTAGCTACTCAACCATTACCTTCATGATTATCTTATATATGTCATTGCATAAGGCAATAGGTCTAAAATATGAAATATGCACCCCCTCCTCCTCTTTTAGAATTAATGCAATGAATGTATGATTTAATGCTTTAAGCATTATTTTGCTACCTTTGGACTCCTCTATAATAGTTTTTATATCCTCCTCTATTTTTTTCCAAAAGGTCTAAAAAAATCAATTGGAAAGCCATCTAGACCTGGTATTTTTCTTGTACTCATTCCAAAGACTATTTTCTTCAGTTCCTCTCTATCAATGGGTTTAAGTAGGGTCTGATTTTCTTCTTCAGAGATAATAGAGGGTGTGACAACAATAACTTATTTTTAATCCTCCTCATATTGCACCAAACTTTCCTTAAACAATTTAGAAAAATAATCCTTTGAATGGAAATGCATACCTAGGATTGTATCAAATGAGTTCATGTTCTCATCTTGAAGAACTTCCATCTTGTTCGTCTGTCTCCTAGAACAAGCAACCTGATGGAAAATTTTGATGTTTCTATCTATAACACATGGAAAGTGAAAACCATTTTCGAAACTAAGGAAATATATGCTAAATGCTCTTTTTATTGATTTAAAAAAAAGGGTTACAAAATGGATTTTCGCTCAAGAAATATTTTCCTCTTTTCAATACGAATATGATGCATTTGTTGATGCTTTCTAGTGCCCTCAACGTAGGTGGGCTTCTTTGCATGTGTGTCATTGATTGGATGCTGGGAGATGTCTTGTATACCTATTAGGGCTTGCAAAAATGGATTAATATGTTTGGGAAATTGTCATAGATTAGACTCCATATTTATACAAATAAAAATGACCTTGAAATGAAATAAAACATGCTAAAAATTGTAGAGGAAGTTGTAGAAGTAGTAAACAATTGATATTTACTTATTATGTAGTTGTAGGATTGTTGTAGGCCAGGTTTGCATGGCGGTATGCAAATCTCTGCTCGGGTTCACACGACGGTGTGTGAACCTTGTTGTGGTTGACTATTTCTATTGATTTCTATCTCGATGATCTTCTAGCACTATAACTTGATGTATGACGAATCCTAAAGTGGTAGAAGAGGTTTTGGAGTAATTTTTGCAAATTTTTAGAAAGTAAGCCAAAAGGATGAGAGAGAGTTTCATGGTGAAAATGGCCATCTATTTGTAGAGTGGGCCAAGTCTAAGGGGTGTGACGTGTCCTTTGTGAGGTGGCATGAATTCTAGGTTAGATTATACCATGGTGAGGTTAGGGCGATGAATTCAAATGTAAGTCATTCCTTCATGTGCCCTAAAGAAGTATCCTAGGTGCACACATGTGTGAGCAAGGGTTAAGGTTAACCCTGAGTAGACAAATCCTAGGTTAGTTTGAGGTTAGGTTAGGCATATTTTTGAAATATCCTAACTAAATAGTGGGTGCACACATGTGTGAGGATCGAATCAAGGCTAATCTTGATTTAACCCTAATTAAACATGTTTAGGTCATAAAGTACACTTTAATGATAAAATAAGAGTTACTGTAATTAGGGTTTTTGGAGGAGATGGTCGCATTGGGATCCTAATTCCTTTCATAAATAGGAGGTGTTTTGGACATGATTAATGTAATTTTGTAGGTTTCCTAAATAATTATAATTTTCAAAAAGTACAGTTTAATGTATTAATTTAATTAGTTAAATTTTTGGATTGAAAGAAAATATTGAAGTTTAATTCTTATAAAAAGATACATGAATTAAATCTCCATTGTCTTCAAGCGCAGTGACAGCTCCAACTGGCGCGCATTCAGGTTAGGTGCACTCGATGGAAATATTGCATTAATCGATGTGATGCAGACTATGGTGGAGGTAGAGCAGCAAGATGCTCACGCTCCACGTTGGTCTACATTCCCACATAAGATGCCAATACTATGGTGGCATTCCCATGACATCTATGGAACTGATATTTGGTGATCGCTAGATATGAAGATGTGGTAGACATGGCCACATTTGCAATTTTTTCATTTGTAGGGGGTGAAAGTTGTAAATGAATATGGAGCTGAACTAAGCCAAGCGGAGTAAAATCTACAAAATGCTTGGTTAATCTGGAATGCAATTTCGTAATAGCAATACTCTAGTCTAGACAAAACATGGAGCGGGATGGAAATTCAGAGTGACACGAATCTGAAAAGTAAACAAGTTTGGAGTCCCAATACTCCAATCCATAATTTCTCAACTACGCACCAACTCTGGAGCGGAATCCTATAGTGCCAATCCGGATAATAAAATAGTGGAATCACAATTCCAAAAAGTCATACACTTCAATCCGGAAGGTGCCAACAAACAGATGCAGAACGAACTCCGCTAGGGTTAACAAAGGAAGGAGGCCTGGATTGCGAATCTGCATAATTTTTAGGGTGATGTCAGCAAAGATGAAAGAAAAGTGTGGAATTGATTTTATGGATAATCGGATGCAGATTGGAGACTAAATCAATGCGGAATGAATTTTAAACTATATTGCATGTGGATTTTATATTAGGGTTTTAATATTGCAGATTTCAATGGATATTAGAGTTAATTTAATAATATAACTTTATATTATTAAATTAATCTAAAGTTTTATTCCGAGAATAAAGACAAACAAATGAGCGAAATGGAAATAAATCAAATCTAGAAGCTATGACAAAGAGAATGACCCAAAATGGAAACATGAGATTTTACCAAGAAATTTATATAGTTTTATAGGGTTTGCAAACAGAATGGAAGAAATATTAAATGTTAACTTTGCTAAGTTAACCAACGATGCACATAAGCTAGAATATATGCAAATGATTAATTATTGCTTAAAGTTGGAAATACATCCTCATATATAGAATTGGAAATACATCCATAGAGTACTGAGACTAGAAATACATCTACAAGACTACAAGTTAATATTTGTAGTGTACAAACATGAAATAAAAATAGACTTAGCTGCTTCACCCCGTTGCTGCTTATGCTTCACACGACGATGTTGCATTCTTTTGCTTATTTGATCTGATCTACTTCGACTCTTATTCAAAACCTTCTAATCTATCAAAATGAACCATGAGAGAAATATATAGAGGGGATTCACGGATGAGGCGAAAAATCTACACCAACTGCTCTGACATGCAATTAATACAAAACTGGAGTTTCCATCCAATCACCAAACTGACTAAGAGTTTCATCTACCAGTAATTAATTCGTATGACCCAAAATTCGATGAAACATGTAGTAGGTGGATTTTCCAGAGGTGTCAAATTTGCTTTAATTTCTCCTTTAAACCAGATTTTAGAAAATCTTTGACATCGAGCTTCTCCATTAACCTGTTGAAGTCTTCCTCCTTCAAAGGTTTTGTGAATATATCTGCAAGCTACTCCTTAGACCTATAGAATAATAATTCAACCTCATTAAATTTCACCAACTCTCTGATGAAATGGAACCGGATATCAATGTGCTTTGTCTGGCCATGGAAAATTGGGTTCTTGGAGAGTGCAATGGCAGAATTATTGTCACAAAATATGGTTGTTGTTGCATCTTGCGGATGATTTACTTCACTCAAAACTCTTCTTAGCCAAACTACCTAGCATGAGGCTGAGGTGGCAACAACATACTCTACTTCTGTAGTTGATAGTGCAACAATTGGTTGCTTCTTTGATGACCATGAGACAACTTTGGATCCAAGATGAAAGGCATATCCAAAGGTGCTCTTCCTATCATCTATGTTGCTAGCCCAATCACTATCAGTGTAGCCAATCAATTCAAGCTGGTATTTTTTGGCATAGTGGATTCCATGGTTCCTCGTGCCATTGACATATTGTAGAATTCTCTTTCCTACTTTCTAGTGAGTGTCCTTGGGTGACTCCATAAACCTACTAATTAAACTCACAGCAAACATAAAATCTGGCCTAGTTGCAGTCAAATACATCAAGCTTCCAACTAACCTTTTATAGAGAGTTGGATCAACAATTTTGTTGTTATTAGTTTTACTCAACTTCAAGCCTATGGCAACAAGGGTGATGGCAGGTTTGTTGTCCTCCATCTTAAACTTCTTCAGGACATCCTTTGCATACTTGCCCTAAGAAATGAAGATTCCACCCACAAATTGATCAACTTCAATGCCAAGAAAATAATTCATAATCCCTAAGTCTATCATTTCAAACTCCTTCTTCATGGTTATTCTAAACTAATCAAATAGCATGTTGCTATTGCCAGTATATATCAGATCATCTACATACAAGCAGATGATTATCATTTCTCCCTCTACATTTGTCTTCATATATAGAGTGTGCTTGTATGGGCATTTAATGAACCCATTGTCCTGAAAGTAAGTATCAATTCTACTGTACCAATCTTTGGGTGCTTACTTCAACCCATACAAAGCTTTCTTCAATTTTAGGACCTTGCCTTCTTGCCCTTCCAGTTCATAACCAGGTGGCTGGTCTATGTAGACCTCTTCTTCTAGCACTCCATTCAAGAAGATAGACTTGACATCCATCTAGTAAACATTCCAGCCTTTCTGAGCTGCCAATGCCAGGATCATTCTAACTATGTCAAGTTGGGATACAGGTGCATAAACTTCATGATAGTCAATCCCTAACTTCTTCTTGTAGCCTTTTGCCACCAATCTAGCCTTATGCTTGTCTACTTCACCTTGGGCATTAAAATTAGTTTTATATACCCATTTGACCCCAATGGTCTTCTTACCAGCTAGGAGATCCATTAGCTCCCATGTCTGATTTTTCTCTATTGTTGCTATCTCATCATCCATAGCATTCACCCATTTCTTATTCAGAATTGCTTCTTCAAAAGTAATTGGATCACACTTAGAAAATAAAGCAAAATCAAAATGTTCTTCATCATTTTGATTTTGGGTTATCTCATAAATATCTTGTAAACTCCTTGTCTTTGATGGTGTCTTCAAATTTGAGATCCTTATTGCAAGTGGAGGTGACCGGGATGATGAGGTTGTGTTGTTGCTAGAACCACTGTTACTAATTGAAGCTACAGGTGGTTACACCCTATTTCCCTCCAAGTCCACAGATTCAATAATAGTTGGTTCTGGCTGGCCAGTCTTAGATTTCTATTTCTATGCTTCATACTCCAAGAACTTCACATCTCTGGTGATGACAAGTTTCTTAGTTATAGTATTATACAACTTGTATGCTTTTGCTTCTTCATTGTACCCTTTGAAGATACATTTCTCAGATTTATCATCCAACTTCTTCCTCTTCTCATCTGGGATGTGTGCATATGCAATGTAACCAAAAAATCTTAAGTGAGCCACACTTGGCTTCTGATTACTCCATGCCTTCTGAGAAATCTTGTCCTACACACTCTTTGTGGGACATATATTTAGCAGATAAACTGCACAAGCTACAACTTCTACCCAGAACTCATGTGGCAATCCCTTTGATTTTAGCATACTCCATGCCATCTCCATGATTGTCATGTTCTTCCTCTCTGCAACACCATTCTATTGTGGTGTGTATCTAGTAGTAAATTATCTATGAATTCCACATTGCTTGTAGAAATTATGAAATTCATTGGAGATATACTCACCTCCTCCATATGTTCTAAGAGTCTTCACAAAATACCCACTCTATTTCTCAACCAGAGCTTTGAACTCTTTGAATTTGATGAATGCTTCTGACTTCTGCTTGATGGGATAAACCCATGTTCTCCTACTGAAGTCATCAATGAAAGTCAGAAAGTATTTATTTCTAGCAAATTTTTTGGTCTACATTGGACCACAAATATCTGAATGGACCAACTCCAATGGCTTTGAAGCTCTCCAAGATTTCCCTACAGGGAATGCATCCCTATGCTTCTTGCCAACAAAGAAACCTTCACAAACTTGATTTGGCTGCTCTATGAGGGGTAAACCCTTCACCATCTGCTTCTTGTGCAACAAATTCATGCCACTAAAGCTTAGATGACCGAATCTAAGATGCCACAGCCAGATAGAATCCTTCATAAATATACTCAATGATATTAGTAGTCTATTCTGAATCTTCATAGGGAACATTTTATTCTTAGTCATGGATACAGTAGCAATTTTCCCATGCTCTTTATCTTTGATGGTATAGGCTCCATATTTAAACTGAATAGTGTGCCCCTTCTGCACAAGTTGTCCAACACTTAGCAAGTTATGCTTCAACCTAGGCACATAATACACATCTTGTATTTATTTTCTATCACTATGCCTGGTGTGGATAATGATTTTTCCTTTTTATTTAACAAGAACATTGTTGTTGTTCCCCATTTTCACTTCAGATTGGATTGTTTCATCCAATTGTGAGAACATTTCTTTGTTCCCCATCATGTGGTTATTGCACCCACTATCCAAATACCAGGTCTTCTTGTGGCTTTGCTTCTCTATACTGCAAGTCAGCAACATGTTCCCACATGCATCTCTACACTCTACATTTCCAGCTTCACTTGTGTAGTGGGCTTGTTGTTGGTTATATTTGGCCATATTCTTTCTGCACTCAGAGATATAGTGACCAAATTTCTTGCAGTAGTAGCATTGGACCTTGATTTTTTCTTCTTATGATTAAATCATCCTTGTTGATTTTTCCCACCGCCTCTTCCTCCTAATTAATAGAAGTTATAGCTGGTCTCACTGTCATTGCAGTTTGACCTGTCTCCTTTCTTGTTACAATAGATAGAGAAGAATTTCATATTCTAAGTGTAAGAAGCTTCCTACAACAGATAGAGAAGAATTTCATATTCTAAGTGTAAGAAGAAATTAGAAAATAAGAAGGATATATAAAGGATTGATATATCTATCTTATAGTCAAATTTCATCAAGGTTATGCACAATGGCAAATATTTGTAAATTGGATGAATATTAGGATTTTTAAAATTGGAAATTTGTGAATATGAGGACCCTCGATTTTGGCCCATTTGCCTAAATTTTTGAGACCAAACTTTTATTAGGTTCAATTTGCCACAAAATATATTAAAACATAGGCATATTTGTTGAGGAACACAAGCTTATACTGAGAGGGGGGGGTGAACAGTATAAGACCTCTTTTTACTTTTTCTTTTATGTTTCAAAATAGTAAAGCAATATACCCAAAGCAATATCAAAGCAATGCACAAAAAAATCCACAAAGAGACATCAATTTTAACGTGGTTCACCCAGAATGGCTGGGCTACGTCCACAAAACTTTTCTCTAAAATTTATCTCAAAGTTCTTTGGGAATCCTTCCCAATTACAATGTTTATGAGCCTCGGATCAAAGGAGATACCTTCCCCTCTGCTATGGAAATGATCCCTCAAAAGATCAACTGCCTCTACCTCTTGCCAACACGTGGAACTCCTTTCCACCGAAGACTTCCTGTCCTCAATGCTTAGCCTAAGAGACCTCTGCCTTCTATGATCATGTCCACAGTAGCTCAGTAACCTGTACCAAACACAGTCAGTCGGTCTAGTACAAGTCTTCCTTTGTCTGTTAGATATGTCCAACTTTGAACAAATCAATCCTCTGCACATAAGCCTTCTCAAAGACTTGACAAATCTATCCTTAGGTTCTTCTCAAAGAACCAATGCACCTCTGTCCTCAAGTAGTAGCACTTCGCATTCGTCTTTGCCCCTTGTGCTCCCTATGCCCTCTGCTCTTTTTGCACAATCACAGTCGCACATGGTCAAACTTAAACCTTTGCACCTTTGCGCAATCACAATGGCACCGTCTTCGCACACTTTGCTTCCTTTGCGATCTTTCACACTTAGAATGATTCAACGAAATGCACTCTGCCCACTACGATTGAATTTTGCACTCTACTCTCGGTGATCGAACTTCTTGCTCTGCGCACTATCTATGAACGTCACACTTCAACTACCCATCATTTTTTTTTCAACTCTCCAGACAGCCCTCCTTTTATAACAAAATTTTCATGATGAAAAATTTAATCTTAGTCGGCTGTTATAACAAATGCAAGCCCTAATATTCATCGACTGCAAGCCCTAATATTCGTCGGCTATAATTTTACTTTGTTAGCTTCACTACCTCTATAACTCTTCTGTAGCTTCTGCCATGAAAATACATGTCACGATATCGCGACACTTTTTTCTTTCTTAACCTCTTCTCGGGTTGCACCTGTGAAAGCAAAACATATCGTGAAATCATGACAATTTTGCTTTCTTGCACTCTTCTCTGCTTGCACTAGCAAAAATGAAACATGTCATGAAATCGTGACACTTTCACTGCCTTGTGCTTTTCTCTGCCTTACACCCACAAAAATAGAACATGTCATGAAATCGTGACGCTTTTGCCTTTGAGCTCTTCCTTCTTGAATTTGTCACGAAATTGTGACGCTTCTTCTTCCATGCTCTTTGGTTTTGCTTCTATCACAAAATCGTGACTCTTCTCCTGTTGAAGACCTGCTTTCTATTTTTGTCATGAAATCGTGACACTTTCTCCAATCAAATGCTGCCATCTCAATCTGTCATGAAATCACAACACTTTTTGCATCTGTAAGCTTTCTCTTCAACCTATCGTGAAATCGTGACACTTTCTGCATCCGTACGCTTTCTATTCAACATGTCACAAAATTTTGACATTTCTTACTTCGAAACCTTTCCTTTGCTGCATGTCATGAAATCGTGATAGTTCTTACTTGGAACATTTTCATCTGTAGCATGTCACAAAATCATGACGGTTATCACTTCGAACTCTGCAGCATGTCGTGAAATTGTGACAGTTCTCACTTTGAACTCTATAGCATGCCACGAAATCGTGACACTTTTCGTGTTACTTTATCTCTCTTCGAACTTGTCATGAAATCACGACAATTCATACTACGGACTCTCTCTTCTACATTATGTCACGAAATCGTGACATTTTTTCTTTTGGACTTTCTCTTCTGCAACATGTCATGAAATCCTGACACTTTTTCATTTGTACAACCTTCCTTGCAATATGTCACGAAATCGTGACATTTTTGACTTTGTATATTCTCTCTCCTCTTTGAGTCGTGACCTTCCTTGAAATCGTGACATGTCACGATATCGCGACACTTTTCTAACTTGCTTTCTCTCTCCTACTTAAGTCACGAAAATGAGACATGTCGCGATATCGTGACACTTTTCTAAAATTCTTTCTCTCTCTTGCTTAAGTCACAAAAATGTGACATGTCGCGATATCGCGACACTTTCCCAACTTACTTTCTTTTGAACCTTTCAGCTTGGGGTTTGCAGAAAGACCTTTGAAATTGTCATGCCGTAACCTTCATCAAAACAAATTATTTGACATCAAATCAAATTCCTTCAAAAGCTTCTTGACATCAATTACAACTTATTCACTTGAGCAAATGCAATGTACCCAAAGTACCCAAAATTGCCAACAATCTCCTCCTTTGTCATTGATGGCAAACCTTTACTGAACACACTTCTCAAGAGCCAAAACTAAAACCAACTATGCTAACAATTGACCAACTGTGAACACAACTGAGAATCTTCCTTTGAAGTTTTGCTCCCCCTAACTTGAAGTTTTCCTCTTCACTTTGAAGCTCTCCCCCTTACTCATATCTCTCCCCTTTTGTCATCAATGGCAAAGGGTCACCTTTGGGGCTCGGGACTAAGAATGAGCCTCTTAGCTCAGTCCCTCCCCCACCTCCTTATGAGGTGATTAATTTTGGGGTGCGAGTAAAACTCCCATTAGGCACTGATCATCATCAGCGTCTATAACTTCCTTGTCGGGCCTTCTCTTGAATTCTTTGTCCATATTCCTGTTCTTGTCACTGTTCTTGTTCTTGTTCTCATCCCTATTCTTGTTCATGCCTTGATCCTTGGACCTGATCATGCCACTGTTATTGTACCTGTATTTTGGAATTTTAGCTCTACACTGTATGATCATATGACCTTCATTGTTGCACTTGAAACACTTGACGATGTTGTTTCTCTGAGGTAAACCTAATCTTTGAATCCACCAGTTCTGCCCAAACCTGTTCTGACCAAACCTATTCTGGCTGAACCTATCTTGATCAAACCTATTCCTGTTATTTACCTCACAATAGACTGCCTTGTGCCCAAACTGTTTACAAGAGTAGCAATACCCTTGACAGAAACTAGCACTTCTGAAATTGTCGTTTACATTCTTCACTTAAGCCATGCAATGTGAAGCCATGTGACCAAACCTGTGACACGTAAAACATTTGCCTTGAAATTTTCTTTTATTTGACATCTTGGGTCCTAAAAACTTCTCATTCTGAATTCTATTTTCTGTTTCTGCGCATCTACTCATGATCTGAAATACTTTCCTCATCAGAACTCTCTTCCTTTTGGAATCTCTTACTAGACTCTCCAACTTGTTCCTTGTGTGGCTTAACAAAACCAAGGCCTGTTTTATCTGTTGTTTTTATTTGACCTTTGATGAGTGACTTAACCCTTTTGGAGCTATCTTGAAACCTGTAAAGCTTATCCTTGTACTCTTTAGTTTCCTCTTTCAAAGAATCCATTTTCTTTTCCAACTCACTATACTCAAGAACCTTAGACTCTAATTCATCCTTGAGTTCTTGTGTCTTAGCTATAGAGAAATCAAGATTTTCTATAAGATCATCTCTCTCCATACAACATTCATCTAACTTATCCTTGAGTCTAGCATTCTTCTTTCTTTCCTTTTTCAAAGCACTAAGAGCACTAATAAGTTCACTTTCAAGATCCTTTATTTTTTTTCTTTCTGAATTATCAAAGCCTTTTTCATATTTCTTATCACTAAAGGTGCTACCTTTTTCAAAAACCATACATGCATCTTCCTTATATTTTTCTGAAGCATCCTCATACATACTGGAAACCAAATCATTATTTGTACAATCATCCTCAAGGTGACCAAAATTTCCACATCTAAGACATTTCATGATAATGAATCTATGTTTCGGTTCTTCCTCTTTTTCTGATATGAACAACATCTCATTTTCATCATCACTTGAAGAACTTTCACTATCACTACTAGAACACTTACTTGCTTTGTCTAGGTAGAAACTCTTCTTGTGCTTGTAAGAA
Source organism: Wollemia nobilis (assembly GCA_028583015.1). Taxonomy (NCBI): domain Eukaryota; kingdom Viridiplantae; phylum Streptophyta; class Pinopsida; order Araucariales; family Araucariaceae; genus Wollemia; species Wollemia nobilis. The sequence goes on along the minus strand of JAQPPZ010000361.1, from coordinate 19,386 downwards.
TACATCTTTCCTTGATTACTGTGCTCATATTTGTTCTTTCTGTGACGCTTGTGCTTTTCAAAATCCTTGCTCTTAGAATCCTATTTGTCTTCATCACTTTCATTCTTGGGAACAATACAATCAGTAGCATAATGACCAAACTTTCCACAATTGAAACATCTTATATTTTTCACGCTTTTGTGCTTTCTAGAGAACTTGCCTTTTTTGTTGTAATATGCCTCTTCATCACTAGAAGACTCATCACTCTCTTGAAGTTGTTTACCCTTGGATTTCTTGGTAGCCTTGAAAGTCGCCTCTTTCTTGACATCAACCTTCACTTGAGTTCTCAACTCAAATGCTGCAAGTATATTGTGGAGCTCATCCTTTTTCAACTTATCCAAATCTTTAGCTTCCTCAATAGCAAAAATATTTTCACTAAATCTATTAGGAAGAGATCTTAAAATCTTATCACAAACATCATTTTCAGCAAGCTCAAGACCTAAGTCTTTCATGGAGTTAACAACCTCATCCATACGAAGCATGTAGTCACTAATATTTTCATCATCATTCATCTTGAGTTTTTCAAACATACCTTTGAAGTGTCTCAACTTGGCCTTTATGACATTTGTATCACTTGTATGAACCACCTGCAACTATTTCCACATTTCACTTGTTGTCTTGCAGTGAATCACTTTGGTGAGATCTGCTTTCTGTAAGCCTTTCAAGATTGCATTCATTGCTTTTGAATTGTTGTGATGTAGGAGCCTTTCTTCTTTAGTATTTGGACCATGTACAGGAATAGTGTACTCATCTTAAATTACTTCCCATACATCATTACCAAGTGCCATTAGATGAACCTTCATCCTTGCACTCCAAAGACCAAAATCTGACCCATTAAGAATAGATGCTGCATTGCCACTTGAATAATCCATTGTGTTCTTTACTAGCTTTTTCTTCAAGTTGTTAAACTTTTCGAAGACACCGGCTCTAATACCAAATGAAGAACACAAGCTTATACCGAGGGGGGGTGAACAGTATAAGACCTCTTTTTACTTTTTCTTTTTTGTTTCAAAATAGTAAAGCAATATACCCAAAGCAATATCAAAGCAATGCACAAAAACATCCACAAAGAGACATCAATTTTAATGTGGTTCACCAAGAATGGTTGGGCTACATCCACAAAACTTTTCTCTAAAGGTTATCTCAAAGTTCTTTGGGAATCCTTCCCAATTACAATGTTTATGAGCCTCGGCTCAAAGGAGATACCTTCCCCTCTACTTTGGAAATGATCTCTCAGAAGATCAATTGCCTCTATCTCTTTCCAGCATGTGGAACTCCTTTCCACCGAAGACCTCCTATCCTTAATGCTTAGCCTAAGAGACATCTGCCTTCTATAATCACGTCCATAGTAGCTTAGTAACCTATACCAAACACAGTCAGTCAGTCTAGTACAATTCTTCCTCTATCTATCAGATCTGTCCAACTTTGAAAAAATCAATCCTCTGCCTCTCAAAGACTTGCCAAATCTGTCCTCAGGTTCTTCTTAAAGAACCAATGCACCTCTGTCCTCAAGCAGCAACAATTCGCATTCATCTTTGCCCCTTGTGCTCTCTATGCCCTCTACTCTTTTTGTGCAATAATAGCCGCACTTGGTCGAACTTCAACCTTTGCACCTTTGTGCAATCACAGTGGTACCGTCTTCGCACACTCTACTTCCTTTGTGATCTTTCACACTTAGAATGATTCAACAAAATGCACTCTACACACTATGATCAAATTTCACACTCTGCTCTCGATGATCAAACTTCTTGCTCTGTGCACTATCTGCGAACGTCGCACTTCAACTACCCATCATTTTTTTTCAACTCTCCAAATAGCCCTCCTTTTATAACAAAATTTTCATGATGAAAAATTTAATCTTAGTCGGCTATTATAACAAATGCAAGCCCTAATATTTGTCAGCTGCAAGCCCTAATCTTCATCAGTTATTTGAATTTGTCAGCTTCACTGCCTCTATAACTCTTCTGTAGCTTCTACTGCAAAAATACATGTCGCAATATTGTGACACTTTTCGCTTTCTTAACCTCTTCTTGGCTTGCACCAACGAAAGCAGAACATGTCGTGAAATCATGACACTTTCGCTTTCTTGCACTCTTCTCTGCTTGCACTAGCGAAAATGAAACATGTCTCGAAATCGCGACACTTTCGCTGCCTTATGCTTTCTCAGCCTTACGCCCACGAAAATGGAACATGTCACAAAATTGTGACGCTTTCACCTTTGAGCTCTTCCTTCTTGAATTTGTCATGAAATCATGATGCTTCTTCTTCCATGCTTTTTCATTTTGCTTCTATCACAAAATCGTGACTCTTCTCCTGTTTAAGACCTGCTTTCTATTTTTTTCATGAAATCACGACACTTTCTCCAACCGAATGCTGCCATCTCAATCTATCATGAAATCATAAGCTTTCTGCATCCGTAAGCTTTCTCTTCAACCTGTCACGAAATCATGACACTTTCTGCATCCGTACGCTTTCTCTTCAATATGTCACAAAATCATGACATTTCTTACGTCGAAACCATTCCTTTGTTGCATGTCGTGAAATCATGATAGTTCTTACTTGGAACATTTTCATCTGCAACATGTTGCGAAATCGTGACAGTTATCACTTTGAACTTTGTAGCATGTCGCGAAATCGTGACAGTTCTCACTTCGAACTCTGCAGCATGTCATAAAATCGTGACTCTTTTTGTGTTACTTTCTCTCTCTTCGAACTTGTCGCAAAATCATGACAATTCATACTATGGACTCTCTCTTCTGCATTATGTCATGAAATCATGACATTTTTTGTTTCGGACTTTCTCTCCTGCAACATGTCGCGAAATCGTGACACTTTTTCGTCCGTACAACCTTCCTTGCAATATGTCACGAAATCGTGACATTTTTGACTCCGTACATTCTCTCTCCTCTTTGAGTCGTGAAACTGCGACATGTCGCGATATCGCGACACTTTTCTAACTTGCTTTCTCTCTCCTACTTAAGTCATGAAAATGTGACATGTCGCGATATCACGACACTTTTCTAAAATGCTTTCTCTCTCCTTATTAAGTCACAAAAATGCGACATGTCATGATATCATGACACTTTTCCAACTTACTTTCTTTCAAACCTATCAGATTGGGGTTTGCAAAGAGACCTTTGAAACTGTCATGCTGTAACCTTCATCAAAACAAATTATTTGACATCAAATCAAATTCCTTCAAAAGCTTCTTGACATCAATGACAACTTATTCACTTGAGCAAATGCAATGTACCCAAAGTACCCAAAATTGCCAACATTTGTAAGTGTTGAAAAGCTCTTTTCAAGCCTGATCTAATAGTGGTATGTTTACAAAGTTATAAGGTGATTTAATAGGTCAAAATGTGTCCCAAAGATAGCCTTATTTTTTAGGGCTTCAAATACCCCAAATTTTGGTGTAAATATGATTGATTTATTTGCTTATAATTCACCATGATTCACCTTTATTTCAACTAGGATCTGCCATTTTTTACAAGTAGATTTTGAGTCCAACCCCTTATGCATAACCCTAGATTTCATCAAGAAAAGGTTAATTGAAAGTTGTAAGAATATTTTATGTCTTGAAGAAAGACCTTGACATAAAGGATGTTTTAGGTCTAAATATTGCACATGAAAGGTGAACAATTATCAATATTACCAGAGCGATAGTAACTAGAGGTGGCTTATCCACTTCTCATGTGCTTATAAAGTTTGTATTCGACAACCCACAACATAGGTTGATCTCGGTCAAAATTTACTAGCAGCATGAGCTTCAACATGGCATTGCTTCCTCATTTCGTGCTATCCAAGACTTGCACTTTAGGAATTACAATATTTTGTGTTCATTTTGATCTTGCGCAACTTTAGGAGAAACAACAGTAAATTGAAATTGACTCTAGTACCATGACCATGGCCCATTGTAGGGAATATTCATTAGCTAAGAATCCTTCCTCATCGCACTCTCACAAATTTTTCAAGAAATTACGGATCCATCATGTTACTACTCTTGGGCTAGAGAGATCCTTAAGACTCACAATATGATATTTTCTAGTAGGCCCAACTACTCACCTAGAAAATACTTATCCTATGACCACAAAAATATGGGATTGGCCCCCTGTGGATAGTATATGCATAGTGGATATATTGACGACCAAGAGAATCAAGTCTTTCAAATTCATGAGGGAGGAAGAGATGTCCACCATGGTCTGATCTATGTGGGTGGAGAGCGATGGAGGAGTGAATCTTGTGGATGTGAGCAAGTGGCTCTCTTTTCTCACATGAAATATTATCTATCAAATTTTTGCAAGAAAAACATACATGGACAATTAATTAAGTGGATGGTATGTATTTATTGGATTCAATGAAATGGTTGACAATATTTTCATTCTTCTGGGTGCTTTTTGCATCAAAGATTTCATTTCTAGTATCAACTGGTTGGATTTGTAAGGTTCCCATCATTGCATGAGAAACATTGCTAAAATATTTGATGGCTTTGAAAAAAACAATATTGAATACCATGCTAGTTAGAGAAAGATGTCTAATGTGGAAAATCAAGAGCATGAAGGTTGTCTAAAATACATAGTAGATCTGTTGCTCGATATGGCAGAGGTAGAGAACAATACAACACAGATGAAAATCACTAAGACCGATATCAAAGGAATCATATTTGTAAGTTTAAAAATTAAGTTAAAAATTTTATGTAGTCACAATTGCTCAAAAAATCATTAAAATATGTGATGGTCTATGTAGGATTTATTGAATGCTAGCATAGACACATCGACCACAACGATAGAATGGATAATGAATTAACTGCTGAGGAACCCTCATGCACTGGCAGGAGCCCAGTAAGAGCTTGTTTCGATGGTGGGTAGCCATCGCTACATAAAGGAGAGTGACTTTACAAGCTGCAAATACCTGCAATGCACAGTGAAGTAAACTTTTCAATTACATTCGTCATTGGAAATTCCTGTTCCCTGTGAGTCCAGAGAGGGCTCAACTGTGGGGGGATTTTACATTCCTCCAAAAACAAGGGTGTTTGTAAATGTATGGTCTATGGGGAGAGATGAAATTGTCTAGAATACGCAGAGGAATTCAGGTTAGAGATATTTGTAGGAAAATATATTGATGCGAAAGGGTAGCACTTTGAATTGGTTTCATTCGAAGTTGGAAGAAGAGGATGCCTTGGAATGTTCTTGGGGCTTAAGGTTGTATATTTAGCTCTCGCTCAATGGTTGCATTGCTTTGACTAGAGTGTGGAGGGTGAAGTGAATATGGTGGAAGCTTTTGATATCACATTTTTAAGAAAAAATCCTCTCATTCCTTGCCTTGCATTGAGACTAAGTACAACTGATAATAGACTATGATGTAATTAGACTCATTTGAAGTGTTCATTTGAGATATATATATATATATATATATATATAAGAATGATTCTTATAAAAATATTATATGATCGATTTCAAAAATGAATTTTACTGAAAAAACATTAATATTTTTAAAATAAAAATTTATTTATGATCTTATGCATTTTATTTGTACAAAATAGATTTTTTGAAGGTATTCTATCTCTTCTTTGTATCTATACATTTACCAATAATATGATTTTTTTAGGTCTTTTAAAAAGTTGAACTTAAGATATAAGCAACATCTTTATAGCAATGTATTGAACATTGTGTGAATGGGTAGCCAAAATTCGTGTTTCTACAAAGTTGATGGGCTATCTAATAAATGATGATATAATGAGAGGAATTTATAGCCCTTTTTATTGAAGTAGTAACATCATTAGTTCAGGCGAAGGGTTAAGAATAGAAATATGTGGAAATGAAGAGATTAGAACAGATATTTGTGGAGATTAATTCAACAATAATATGCTGGTTGTAATGGATAAATATTAATACCTCACATCCAATGGGAAAACTAACAATCACGTTTACTACTACCATCACTCCATTGAATTGTTAGAAAATAAAACTATATTTTACACCTAAAAATATCTTTGATAGATCTTATCACCAAAAAGTCAATCATTGCAATTTCTCGTGTGTGTAGTAAATGTCAACCGTTGCAGATCAAAAAAAACTCTAAATTTTTTGGAAAATTTTTTAATTCAACGATAAGGCTTATCCCTTGTTAGAACATAAGCCTTATCCTCTCTTTCGTATGGATAAGGTGGTGGTACCTTTCAAAAAAATATGTGATTGCATAGCAGTGCAGAGAGAGAATGAAGAAGAGCGAAGAGAATAAGTGTGAAGAGAACCCGAAGGAACACTGAAGAATGAGGAGATGAAGCTGCAACATTCATAGTCACCTGTCTAAGTTGAACCTACAACATAGCTTATAGATGATTGTGCAAATGTTTTGTTATTTTGCATTGTAAAACTATAGCCATAGTATTTTTAATGATTGGATAATATAAGATAGATTTGCATTTGTATATTTGAGCCTTCATGTGTTTAAATTGTTGTGTATTCAAAAAAAACCTAGCGGGGTTTATGCATAAAAAAAAACCCCTGATCTCTTCACTAGAGAAATTCCTATCTTCAACCATTATTTCGTCAAAAATCCTTTTTACCCTACATTTCCTCTGAAAGCATGTTTCACTTTTATTTCTTTCGAAAGCATGTTTTGCTTTTATATCCTCTGAAAAGACATTTTTTTGTCTTGTTGCACGATATTAATTTGCGCTCCTAAATTTGACTATGGTCAGCTTTCAAATCACGTTTAATTCTTCACAAAAAAGCATTTTAGGACTTCCATATCCTAAAAAAGGCATTGCAAACAATATTTTCCTAAAAAGCAATCTCGCATCTTATCTCTCCAACAAAAGGGTTTGACTCTAGTCAACCAATGTTTCATCCCATTTATGAGAGATCCAATGTTGTGCTCCCTCTACTGTGTGCAAGTCAGTCTTATGTGATTATTTTAAATTGGTATCAAAGATAGAGATTTCACGTGGATGATAAGAAGCAATGGCTTTCAATAACAACTTGTTGTAGTTGTAGATCCCATTGTTCAATGATAAAAATTACAATTACTGGAGCATCCAAAAAATATCCAGTTCAGATCTTAGAAGCTATGGGACCTAATCCAAAATGACTATGCAAAACCAGCAAATGTAGTAGCCATGAATGCTCTCTCCCAGGTGGAGTCAGCTTTGTTGAAAGAGAATCAAAAGAAATACCAAAAGGTATTATTTTATATAATGCAGGTGATTGAGGAGATAATCTTCTCATGAGTTACAATAGCAACCACATTGAAGGCAGCATGGGAAATATTAGCTAGCTCCTTCCAAGGCACCAACAAGGTGATTTTGGTACGGTTATAGATGCTAAGAAGGGAGTTCAAGAATCTCCAAATGAGCAAGTTAGAGTCCATGAGCGACTTCTTTCACTAAACAATGGGTATCATCAACAAGATGAGGATGAGTGGTGAGAATGTGGAGAACCATAGGATTGTGGAGAAGATACTAAGGAGCCTACCATCTAGGTTCGATTCAGTGTTGATTTTAATCAAAGAATAGAGGGACTTGACAATCTTTTATGTGGATGAGCTTATAGGTTCTTTGCAAACACATGAGCAAAGGCTGATTTGGTCATCTCATTTCAAGACAATAGTAGAGAAGAATCCCACCAAGGAGCCTCAAATTTTCCAGGAGTAGGAAAGCGTGGAAGAGTTAACAAGCAAGGTGGAAGGTCAAACTTAATTGATGGAGAGACTAGCTGGAACTTCAATCAAGCATGAGGAAAAGGTAGTGTTAAAAACCAAAAAGGAGGATCTAATCAGAAGCATAATAAATCGAAGATCTTGCAAAAAAAATTGTCATTATATTTATGAGTGTAGAAATAATATGGCCTCGCAAATGCCCGAAAGTCTCGCAGATGCCCGAACGAAGAAACGATGACGCGCTTTATAAGAATTTGGTCTTGCAGATGCCCAAACGAAGAAACGATGACGCGCTTTAGGAAAAGGAATATTTTGTGTGTTCGTTTGGATCTTGTGTAACTTTAAGAGAAACAGCAGTAAATTGAAATTTCCTCCAGGACCACCATCATGGCTCGTTGAAGGGAATCTTCATCAGCTGAGAATCCTTCCTCATCGCACTCTCGCAAATTTGTCAAGAAATTACGGATCCATCATGTTACTACGCTTGGGCTCCGTTCCAACGATTGTGGTGTCTTCTCCAGGCATGGCAAGAGAGATCCTTAAGACTCACGATCTCATATTCGCCAGCAGACCCAACTGCTCGCCTGGAAAATATTTATGCTATGACCACAGAGACGGAGGCAGATGAAAAAGCTATGCACAGTGGAGTTACCGACGGCCAAGAGAATCGAGACATTTAAATCCGTGATGGAGGAAGAGGTCTCCGCCATGTTCCGGCCCATGTGGGTGGAGAGCGGGGTGTGAATCTTGTGGATGTGAGCAAGCGGCTCTCTATTCTCTCACGAAATATTATCTGTAAAATGTATACTTGGACAATGAATTAAGCGGAGACCACGTTCAATCTTCAATGATTGGATTCAATGAAATGGTTGAAGAGATTGTCGTTCCTCTGGGTGCCTTTTGCATCGGAGATTTCATTCCATGTCTCAACTGGTTGGATTTGCAAGGTTTCCATCGTCGCATGAGAAACGTTGCTCAAATATTTGACGGCTTTGCGGAGAAAGTTATTGAAGACCACGTTAGTCGGAGAAAGACGTCTAACGTGGAAAAACAAGAGCAAGAAGGTTGTCTAAAAGACATAGTAGATGTGCTGTGGATATGGCGGAGGCAGAAAGCGACACAACACAGATGAAAATCACGAGGGCCGATATCAAAGGAATTATATTTGTAAGTTTAAGAATTAAGTTAAAACTTTTATGCTGTCACTATTGGTCAACAACTGATTAAAATATGTAATGGGCCGTGCAGGATATATTGAATGGTGGCATAGATACGTCGATCACAACGATAGAATGGGCAATGAGTGAACTGCTAAGGAACCCTCGCGCAGTAAGTTATAAATTATAGAATGATACTTATAAAAAGGAGTATATGATCTCTTAAGTATAGTTAGAGAGCCTATTTTAAAAATCAATTTTACTCACAAAACGGTTGATCGTTAATTTTTTTAAATAAAATAAAAATAAAAATTATTTATTATGTATTTTATTTGTACTTATATTATTCAGGTGTTTATATTATGCAGGTGTTGTAGGTGTGTCGGAGAGGAGGGAGGATTTGATCGTTAATTTTTTTAAATAAAATAAAAATAAAAAATTATTTATTATGTAGTTTATTTGTACTTATATTATTCAGGTGTTTATATTATTCAGGTGTTGTAGATGTGTCTGAGAGGAGAGGGCAATCCTCCAAGGGAGGTCTTAGGCTCAAATCTCCACCCTACCAAAAAGTTGAATTGGGTATCCAAAATCCAATTGATAATGTTAGTGCGGGCAGAGTCGGGTGTGCAACTCTGAAGTGACTTTGACGGTGTAGAACCCTTTGTGGTCTTTCAGACCAAAACGGCCTGCAAGGGATTTTCATTTAAAAAAAAATTATTATTATTATATTAGACAACAATATGTTAGTTGTAAAAGCATTAACACCTCAACAAACAATCACGCCTACTACCACGTCAATCCCCATCACTCCATTGAACGCCTTCCAAATTAGCCACCGCGATGGTCATGGAAGCATTTGCGTCTGTGTGGAACTCCAACCGGAGGTTGGACCGCACTCATCATCAAATTCCGATCAATAAAAGAACTTAAAAAGCCCGGCCAGCCCAAGCCTTTTCTTTTGTTTCTTCGAGAGACCAGGTCTTAGAGTAGAACGAGAGAGACCACATATTAAAGTTGAAGGAAGTTGAATATGTTTTATTTTGTTGTTTAAAGTTGAAGGCAGTTGAATATGTTTTATTTTATTGTTTAGAATTTTTTTATAAATTTTAGTTAGGTAAAAGTTAAGTAAATTAAACAACAGCTCTAAATAACAACTCTTAGTTTATAAAAAAAAAAATCACGTACCTTGTTAAAAAAACATCACGTTTGGAGTAGAAGAAATTGAATGTGAGAAATATGTATAAAAGAGAAAATAAATTACAAAGAGATATTGAAGTGTAGTAGAAAGAGAGTGATAAAAAGAAATTGTAGTATCGGAATCAACCCGGGTCATTGTGAAGAATAAAAAAAATTACTTGCAGAATTTGGCAGTGAAATCGCGCCTGATAATGGATATTGAAATAAGTAAACATATAATAGGAAATTCACAGTTGTTTGATCTCCTTAAAGTCTCAAAATATTCTTAATTTGAAAGGGTTAATTACAAGCCTTATTTCGAAAACCAAACTAATTAAAATTAGAGATAAGGTAGAATACAAGTATGAAATAGAAGCTATAGAACCTATTAATAATGGTACATATGCTCTAGATTTACTTGGGTTCACATTAGATATTGTTGTTCAAGATAACATTAATGGATTTTCTGAGAAACATATTACAAGGAATGAAAAAACAAAATGGATCAATTGTGATCCAAATTTACCTTTCATATTTATACACAAGAATAAAAAAATGAAAGTGATAAAACAAAAGCTTTTAGACAAAAACTCAAAGGATAATATGATTCGAAAGCACGAGATTCCGGTCAAAAGAAACACCAAGTACGATTGCATTCAAAGTTAAGCACGCCTAAGTCCTAGGAATGTACATTACATGAAACGAAAAGAGACATGTTGTAAGAGACGCAATCAGATAAAGAAAAACAACCCTTTCATTAATTTCTTTCGATCTCTGTTACAATAATGCCTCCTCCCTTTTAGGGGCTAGGAGCGCAAATAAGGTTTGATTACAATCGCTGAATGGTTCCTCCTTTCGCGTGCCCACGATTGCACTGGGCGGGCTAAGATGATGCCACCGCTGATGTTGATGGGTTCTTCGCCTCTGCTGCTTCTCCTGTAAACAAAGAAATGATCAAGACGTTAGTAGCACCTGTTGCAAATGAAAAGCATTCTCTCTCTAAAACTAACAAACTATGCATACGAATATTTGCCTAAAACAGTGAAAACAGTGAATCCAAATTGCTTCAAAATCTGACAGAAGGTAAGAACAGTCACCAGAAGGCCACTGCCACTGAGGCAGCTGGCCAATTCACCTTAAACTGGAATTCGTCCCTGGGCAGGACGAATTCTGACTGTAATTCGTCCCTTGGTGGGACGAATTCTTCTGAATAGGAGAAATCGACCTACTGCTGCTCCAATGTCGGATCCCGGGACCTGCAAAACTCCTACAAACAGGGGGGTTAGGTAATTTGGGCCATTCAGATGTCCATGCATCGGATTTGAGTAAGGTTCGAGCTTCCAAAGGCCACCCAACAACCTCCCTTGCAAAAGAGATTGATGGATGTAGGAAGGTGAACAAAGGGGGATGCAAGTGAGTCTTCGATTCGGCAGCACTTCGTTGCTTGAACACTCCTTCCACCTCGCATGTTTTGGGTGAGAAAAGTCCCACCTTTTATAGACCCAAGGGGTCTCTTTTGGGAGGGAAGCACAAAATCCAAGTGTTGGCCATGGGCGCCATGTGGCAGTCTTGTCTTCCCATGAGGGAGGGGAGTCCTTCATTGACTTGAACTTTGATAAATGCTTTTTGTAACAGTCCTCTAACGGCCCCTCTGTCCACTTACACATGCGTGCAAGGTAGGAGCCCTTAACTGACTGTTCTAGGCTGCCACTTGGCACCATTTGCCTTTTTGCCCGTTAAGCTTGGAATTCGTCCCACCCAGGGACGGATTCAAAATTCGTCCTGGGGTGGGACGGATTCTATTTTGCATTCGTCCCGGGGTGAGACGAATATCGGGCAAAGTGTCCAAGTGTGCCAAATTGCTCCTTGACCTCACAAAATTGCTATGAAAGTGGTTAAGACCACTGTTTAACCTCTGAGGGCTGCCCCTGGGGTTGTGTTTGTCAAAGCGATCAGTGTTTGCAGTCACATAATCGGATTGGTGCTGTTTTGGTGTCTATAGATGCCCCTTTTTGGGAAGCGCTACGGGTGACGTAGTGCTGAGCAAAAATAGATAACCAAAGCACTAATGATTAGGGTTTCTTAGTAACCTAACCAACTTTTGATGCCCCAAGTATGGAAAGGGCATGCATTCTTGAATCCTTGCTTCTGACGAGCTAAGGAATTTGATTTCAAGTATTAACCTATTTTGGTGAGGTGTAACTTGAACTTGGACATTGATCAGTCATGAACAAGTGAAGGGCGTTTTTATCCTCAGGGGGAACCTTGTGTTCATGATTCACGAAATGCCAAGTGTTTGATTGATTTGATTGTTGCTTGTTTACTTCCCCAAGCAGGAGCGTGATTGTCTTTGTCAGTGATTCTTTGAATGCATGTCGTTTTCCTTAATTGGGTGTGTGATTGTTGGTTGGTGACTAAGTGTGACTACCCCCTCAAGCGACGAATCGATGAGGGAATGACCTTCGTGAGAGAAGCGACGAGTCGCTTGACCCAAGATGACTTGTGCCAGGGTGCCTTTAAAGGGTTTACCGTTAAGCGTGTGCAATTTTTCCAACATATGGACCTATTTTTGGTGGGTGTTAACCCTTTTGGTGATGTCATAATGAGGTGAAATCGTCGAAAACCTATTTCCCGTGGAGCGGTCCGGCTATGATAGCCTTCTTGGGGAACTAGGAGAGCTATAATTTGAACCTCGACATCGATTTTCTTTGCCTAGAGGTTAAGTGCATGAGCACTTATGCCCGGCAATGTTTTTGTTGTGTTTTTGTTGAATTTTGTACTATTTTTGTTGTTTTTGTGACATCATTTGGTGATTGAATTGTCGGTAATCCGTCCTCCCGTGGAGCGGTCCGGCTATGGTAGCCTTCTTCGGGAGTAGGATAGTGACAATGCAAACCCCGACATCAATTTTGCTATGCCAAGAGGTTAAGTGCAAGAGCACTTGTGTCTGGCAATGTTTATTGTTTGTTTTGTGTTGCATTTTTTGTTGATTTGTTGTTTTTTTGTGACACCATTTTGGGATTAAATTGTCAAAATCTGTCTTCCCGTGGAGCGGTCCGGCTATGGTAGCCTTCTTAGGGAGTAGGATAGTGATAATTTGTGACCTCGATGTCGATTTGCTATGCCAAGAGGTTAAGTGCAAGAGCACTTGTGTCTGGCAATGTTTATTGCTTTTTGTTTTTGTGTTGCATTTATTTGTTGTTTTTGTTGTTTTGATTTTCTTTGATCTTGTGCATGATGGTTGATGAATATGGATGTTGCATGTTGATTTATTTTGATGGATGCATATACTATGATGAATGCAAACGGTTTTGATTTATATGTGATATGCAGATATGAAATGGATGAATGGGGTTTGTGATGTTTGGCTATGGCACCATAGACTGTTTAGAGCTCTGTTATTTTGTTTTTAGGTGATTGCTGTGATGTATGCCTCTACATGTATACATGGTTTTTCTATTTTTGTATTTTTTGATGGTATTTGCAAAGATGAAAAGTAGCGCAGTTGGTTTAGAAATGTAGCTAAGGTTTTCTGAGACTTAGACGGTTTTAGCTCACTAGCCACGAATGTACTTTATCTTACAAGACTTTTGACCAAGGTATGAATCGGACTTATTTTTGACCAAGTTATTTCACATCCCTGTGTGTGCAATTGATTTCATTTAGTGGTATTTGTTAGGATACCACCAGTGCCAGGTGGGCTTTCAACCGAACCTGTACTGAGGATCACCTAATTAGCTCCACGAATTCCTTTGTTGTATGTACTAAGATTAATCTACGATGTAATCCAGGATGCCATAAGCTAGCTCATCCACATGCAAACATTGATCTGTACGCAAGTTAATGTGACAGATATATCGTCATGCGGGAGGTTTAATTCTGTTACCGAATTGGTATTGAAGCTTGCCTTATGACCTACAGAATGCTGAGAGTTCCAGGGATTCAAGGTCAACTCCCTTCTTTTTTTTCAATTGTATTGGGATACTTGCTCATTGTAGTGATGAGATCACTGTTTATTTTGATTTATTTTTCTTTCGAGCAAGGGATTGGGGATATGGAGTGATGAAAATCACTGTTGTTTGTGCCTTTTGATGTGTGCACTATATTTTGTCAACTTTTTGGGTTTTGACATTTTTGCAAATTTTTGTGTTTTGCAACTATTGAGAACTTTAGGGATTCTTAGGGAATTGGGTAGGGAGGATGCTTGTCCTTTTGCCAACTCTCAGCATTCTAGGGGTCATTCGCACAGGGGGATGAGCAAGATAACCGTTTCGCTTGTGGTGACCTAGATTATTTTGCAGGTTTCGTCTTTCATTCACACAATTTGGGAATTTTAGTGTTTTGATTTGTGTTGGGATGTTACGTAACAAGGTGTATTTCAAGTATGACTCTACCTTTATAAAATCCGTTCGACTTGGTACACTACATGGCTAAAGAGGAAAATGATGACTGAATCACTGAAACTCTTAGTACATTCCCAGACCACTGACTGTAGTGTGGTAAAATACATGCATGGTGTTTTTGTTGATTTTGATGAATTCGAGTATGCCTAGAATTGAGATGCAAATCTTTGTGTTTTTTTTGATGATTTTTATTGTTTTGTTTTTGTTGAATTTATTGATTTGTTTGACCAAGAGATTGCGATAATCCTTGGAGCTTTTTGGGTTGACCAAGAGATTGCGATAATCCTTGGAGCTTTTTGGTGACCAAGAGATTGCGATAATCCTTGGAGCTTTTTAGGTGACCAAGAGATTGCGATAATCCTTGGAGTTTTTTAGGTGACCAAGAGATTGCGATAATCCTTGGAGCTTTTGGTGACCAAGAGATTGCGATAATCCTTGGAGCTTTTTGGGTTGACCAAGAGATTGCAATAATCCTTGGAGCTTTTTGGATTGACCAAGAGATTGCGATAATCCTTGGAGCTTTTTGGGTGACCAAGAGATTGCGATAATCCTTGGAGCTTTTGGAGTGACCAAGAGATTGCGATAATCCTTGGAGCTTTTTGGTTTTGACCAAGTGATTGCGATAATCCTTGGAGCTTTTTGGGGTGACCAAGAGATTGTGATAATCCTTGGAGCTTTTTGGGTGACCAAGGGATTGTGATAATCCTTGGAGCTTTTGGAGTGACCAAGAGATTGCGATAATCCTTGGAGCTTTTGGGTGACCAAGTGATTGTGATAATCCTTGGAGCTTTTTGGGGTGACCAAGTGATTGCGATAATCCTTGGAGCATTTTGGGTTTGAATTATGGTTCTTTAGGGGATAGAGGTACCCCCAGCTTGATGGTATTTGCACTCTGGATCTGGCTCTAGAGGTATGGGCATGAATGGATCATCCCTATGCACGGAGATGAGGACAGGGTCCGCCCGTGGCACTGATGTTGCTATGATGTCTCTTGGTGGAAGTTGCTCTTTGTGTGCCCAAAGTTGTGGATGTAATGCTTGGTCCCACTGCGGTGGGTTAACACACCACTCATGCCCTAGTATTATGTTTATCTGTTGACATGCTTCTTCAAATTTTATGGGATGCCGATGTTGTCGCATGTGATTGTTGTGGGCTATCTCTGTTTCATCTTCACTTTCAACTAGTGAGTACAGCTCATCAGAATTTGGAGATTCTAAGACATGGAGGACTACATCATCAGGTAGCCCTATGGTTAAAGGTTGATCCTCTTTGAAAGGAGCTTCATGTAAGTTGGGCCTTGGGAGCTCCAAAATCTTGGTCTGTACCGACTCTAAGTGCTCTAGTGCTTTGCATGTATCGGGAGATTTGAGTTCCTCCTCTTTGGTTGGTTCTTGTTGAGGAACTTGGGGCTTATGGAGGGGTAGCTGGATAGTACCCCCCATGCCTTGGTAGGGCAGTTCATCCCGCTCTTCTTCGCGCTCTGATTCCTTAGAGGCTTCTTGATGAATTTCTAAGGGTGGCTCATAAGCCGGGGTGGATGTCTGAGGAAGGCACCCGTCATTGGTTATAGGAGCGGCCTCCCATTCATGTCTAGGAGGCGTCGGGGGTGGTGCTTCAGGAATCGGGAGAGTAGCTTCCCGCTCCTGTCTAGGAGGTGTTGGGGGTAGCTTTTGATGAGGTCGTGATGACCTATCTTCCCCCCATGGGTTGTGCCACTCAAAATATTTTGACTTACGCATGTGAGGGGTTGGATTCTTCTCTTGCATAGTGTGTTGGAACAGCTCATCCTTCTGGCGCTGAAGGTGCTCTTCGTTAATATGGTACGGTTCCTTTAACGGTAGTCATTCGAGCTCAAGTTGCGTGAGTTTCTTGAGATGTGTGATATATTCGACAGATTCTACGATAGTTAGTCCCATCGCCTCATGTCTAGAAGGCCTAGACGCCTCTCTTAGATAAAAATCTTGGTCGTAGTGATCCAAGATCTCTATAGGACACATCCCTCTATTAGGGGTAGCAGCATTCTCTCGGGGCTTTGGCCTCAATGAGTGGTCCTGATAGATAGCAGGTGTGAAGGCGTATTGCTCTCGCACTATATATTGCTCTCGAGGAAGGTAGAGGTCTTCCTCGTGCTCTCTTTCATAAGTGAAAAAGGGATGGACGGAGCTATCTCGCCTCGCCCAAAGAGCCTTGTGCTCTGGATTTGTCTTTGTAGTTCTGGCAACTAGAGGGGGTGAAGGAGGGATAATGTAATCATGTGGTTCCTCCCATCGAACCCTATGTTGACTTAGCATTTCATCGCGCGATGACCGCTCATAGCGAGCATCTAAGGGAGCTCTCATTGCTTCATGTCTAGAAGGCCTAGATGCCTCTTCTAGATATCTATCTCGGTCATAGTGATCCAAGATATCTATAGGCGACCTCCCTCTATTGGGGGTAACAACATTCCCTCGAGGCTTTGGCCTCAGTGATTGGTCCTGATAGATAGCAAGTGCGAAGGCATATTGCTCTCGCACTGTATATTGCTCTCGAGGAAGGTAGAGGTCTTCCTCATGCTCTCTTTCATAAATGAAAAAGGAATGGGTGGAGTTGGCCCGCCCCGCCTGAGGATCCTTGTGCTCTGGATTTGTCTTTGTAGTCTTGACAACTAGAGGGGGTGAAGGACGGGTAGTGTAATGATGTGGTTCCTCCCGTCGAACCCTATGTTGACCTAGCGCTTCATCGTGTAGTGACCGCTCATAGCGATCATCTAAGGGAGCTCTCCTATGATTGTAACCCTCATGGAAGGGTGTGTGATGAGTGCTATGTTGAACAGGAGTGCTCCTCAAAGAGGTGTCCCTGTAGTCTCTTTCCTTTAAGGTGTGGAGGGGACTGCATTGTGTGTTAGGTCGCCAAGGTGGTATGACAAAATCCTTGGGATTGTAATGGAGATGACTTGTTCTTCCTTGGATATTCCCCATAGCATCCGCCCGTGATTGGGCTTGGCTATGGGTGAGCACCATGACGATGTCTCTCTAAAAAGCCCTAAAAGTTGAAATGAGTCAGATGGGGCCCAAAATTGGCGTGTGCATCCCTATTATAGTAGATAAGACAAAAATGAAGTTTCAAGTCCTAGATCTAAATACATTAGGATATATTGACATCCGAACAGCTCAAAAAGTGCATAGAATTGCGTGCCCAATTTTAAAACCTAATTTCGGGGCACTAGATGATGGAATTTGGCCCCGAAAACAGACTTTTCTAGGCAAATAGGATTCTAGGGAATCGTATTTGTTTAAAATTCTCCCAACCAACTCCCTATAAAATTTCAAGTCAATCGGAGCTACGGTTGAGAAGTTATGGCCCCGGCAAGATGCACTAAAATTTAGGGAAAAATGTAAGATTTCCCATATTTTTTTGGATGGTCTCGCATCACTTATGGGCACATTTGGGGTGCTTTTGGGTTGACCAAAGGGTTCATGGACACCTTTGGGGCATTTTGGAGTGACCAAGCGATTACGGGAATCCTTGGAGCTTTTTGAAGAAAATGACAAAATGCGTAGATTTTTATCTTTTTGTTTATGATTTTTTTTTTTTTTGTCTACACTAAGCAGAATTAAACACACACATTCACAAAACCGTGATTATCTCTTTTAAGGATTCTTGGTGTGTCCTAGACTGGTTTAGTGCATTTTGATGTTTTGTTTTATTTTTGTAGGTTTTGTAGAACATTTAAATGCATCATGTAGGCTCTTATAACTCCAAAAAGGTCGCCCCTTCAATATACCAACCAGGCCGATATACCAACCTCTCTATATACCCGCCCTTACGAGAGGGAGACTATAGGTACGTGAGAGCAGAAGGTACGTGGTACATAGGTGGTACGGAAGGGGGATTGTCCTGTTAATGACACCTACCATAGAAAACTTATCCTCGCGCGCATGGGAATCACCCCAGCTACGCTCGGTCTGTCTTCGTCAGGATTTACGCCTAACAACGATTGACAATCGGGAAATGGATGCAAATCAATCCAAGGCGGTGATTAAATCCACCAATGGTCTTGATCAAGGGATGGGGTCTTAAGACCAGCTCCTTGGTTTAAATTTGTCTCGTGATGTGTGTGGGATTCGTTTTATCCAACAAAATGAAACTAGCATACATGACTTTTCCTAATGCAATGCAAGATTAAATGAAAACAATTAACGAAGCAGAAACAGAAACAAAAACAGAAAATTATAACAGAGATCATGAAAATCCCTACCTCTTCTCTGCCTGCTCCTGTTGTCTCTGAATTTTTGCTCTAAAAATTCGTAGACAGGAATTCGTCCCTCTGGGAGACGAATTACAGAACAGAATTCGTCCTACCCAGAGACGAATTTGAATTCGTCTCAGGGTCAGACGAATTGTAGAAAAGGATTCGTCCCTGTCAGAGACGAATAGCAATCTACAACAAAAAAAAGGTGTACCTATCAAGCACAAACACAAAAATTTAATTAGTTTCTATGATTTCAAAACCAGGGAACAGAGTCCCACCGTGATCGCCACTGAAAGCACGAGATTTCGGTCAAAAGAAACACCAAGTACGATTGCATTCAAAGTTAAGCACGCCTAAGTCCTAGGAATGTACATTACATGAAACGAAAAGAGACATGTTGTAAGAGACGCAATCAGATAAAGAAAAATAGCCCTTTCATTAATTTCTTTCGATCTCTGTTACAATAATGCCTCCTCCCTTTTCAGGGGCTAGGAGCGCAAATAAGGTTTGATTACAATCGCTGAATGGTTCCTCCTTCCGCGTGCCCACGATTGCACTAGGGCGGGCTAAGATGATGCCGCCACCGATGTTGATGGGTTCTTCACCTCTGCTTGCTTCTCCCGCAAACAAAGAAATGATCAAGACGTTAGTAGCACTCGTTGCAAATGAAAAGCATTCTCTCTCTAAAACTAACAAACTATGCATACGAATATTTGCC
>JAQPPZ010000360.1:0-61025 GCA_028583015.1 Wollemia nobilis | reverse complement strand
GGTCCATAATTCTCTTTAGTCTTTGATCATCAAAAGAATACAGCAAAAATTAATGACTTAGAAGGGAGCATTGCTGATTTAGGATAGGAATGTTGTTCTTGTGCATAGCACTCTCCAAAGCATCCCCATTTATTTCATATCGCTCTTCAGCCTTCCTAGAAATATCATTATCAAATTTGAAAGTACATTCAAATCCTTCTTATGGGTTGGTCTGAAGATGAAAAGTAAGTTTCTTTTAGCTTCATGGGAGTAGGTTTGTCATTAGAAGAAGTATGTTGGTTTATGTTTAAAAGAGTAAAGAATATGAATAAGGCCTTAGTTTCTAAATTGGGGTGGAAAGTCGCATATGATGAATTGATGGAGTGGGTGAAGATCCTCAAGGTGAAATACAATTTTGTCAATTTTCTCCCAAATCCACTTCCTGAAGGAGGTTCTCCGTTTTGGCAAAGCCTTTTAAAATCTAGAGTCTTCCTACATAGTAGTAGCAGATGGATTATTGGCAAAACAATCCATATATATTTGAAATGATTCGTGGTTGGGAGAAAAACCCCTTTCTTTTGACCAGAGATTTCATATTCTTGAGGCAACCACCTGTGCTGTGGGCTGTGTTAAATTTGTTAATTTTATTATTTATTAGAATACTCATAAATCTTACTTTCAACTTCCAACAATGATTTGAGATATGGATGTCCAACAGGATTGGTCTCTTGTTGCTAAGGAATTATAGTTTCAGGTTTTCCGATCTAAATATGTCAAAGATAGGATCATTCGGGTTGGTGATAATGAGGGAGGATACACTATAGAAGCAATGTATAATTTTATTGATCCTGATACTCCGTGATTGTTTTAGATCGAGAGAATATGGATGAAATGACTAACTCTTAAAGTGTCTGTGGAGCTTTATCCTACCATATTTTTTGGGGCATTTGAAAATAACAGAATGCTAGGGCTTTTAAAAACTACAAAGGAGATACCCTTAGAATAGGTCTCAAAATTTTATGAAGTTCAATTGAAAATATTACCAATGCATTTATTGATCTGAGGAGAAATTACCTAAAGAGTTATCCTATTGAAGTTCTATTGGAAGCTAAGCTAGGCTTCCTAAGGTTTAACCTTGGGCCTCCTATGCCAAATTGGTATTTTCCTCACCTTTTAACAAACAGGTGCTTCTTACTCTTTGTTTCCAATAGATATCATGGTTGTTAATGTCCTCAACCGCTTTAGATCTCCTCTTAGTTGTCAATGTCCTCAACCGATTTACTCAATGCATCATCCTCATCATTAAGTTGCTTTGTAATAGTAAAGTATAAGTGTTTGAAAGAGGTTTCCATATATCATACACAGATTTAAGCTTAGATTTTACACATAAGTACTGAAAGACATACCACTACAATATCATTGACTCATTTGAGAATCTATTATCTTTGTTTTGTTTTTCTTCTAACTCATTCATTTCTTTCTCTATCATTCATTTCTTTCTCTATCTACTTACTCTTTAGAGGAAACTAATTAATATAAAACTATGTGTATTGAGTATTTGTTTTATACATAATGATGTTGGTTCAACGATTTAGATGAAGTCAATGTTGTAGCCCACAAGAAGACTCAAATCTCTAAAATAAAAAAAAAATAACTCAATATAACTAAATCTATATAAAAGGAAAATGATAACTCTTTAAAAACAATATTAAAAAAATATATATGTTAAAAAGTCAATGCCCATGATTATGTTTAATCTCATACCGATTACGTCGATATTTGCAGTCTGATTCGGTGTTCATGTGACAACTAGTATAAATTTATATCCCCACCTGCACCGTTATTTTAATGGGAACTTCTTGCTTACAATAGATGGGTCTATTGTCTTTGGGCGGCGACCGGATGTGATTGGAAAAGTGCACAACGGAGAGCTTTGAAATATGACTAAAAATATGGAACCGATTTTTGTAATTAGAAAAATTAAAAAGCAGGTTACGGATACTTTTCAATTAACCAAAATCCTTGTTAAACTCACTCCATTATGTGCATGGTACACTACAATGGCATGGTTTTTTCTCTTTGACAGCATAGTCCACCTCTCACCAACTTGAACGACCTTTAAGTTCAGTCCAACTGCACCTATCTATATAGGTTAAACAACAAGATTACTTGGACGATTGAATACCTTGATGTTATGAGAATTTCGGTTTTTGAAAGTTCTTGTGTTTTTCACTTAAATTAAACTGTTGGATCCGTGCAGTCACTGAATTAATTAGGTGCTAAACAAATATTGTAATTTATGGATGAATGGAAAAAATTAACACGTCACGGGAATGTCATGAATTTTAATTTTTTTTTTTAAACACGCCGAGCGTCTGCAGTGTTTGATTCGGAGACAATGTGATCGCGCAAGTCGAGGACCGACGGACTTCGCCCAAACTAGGAGCGAAGTGCGAACGTCGGCCCCGCCGACGGACCTCGCCCAAACTAGGCGAAGTTCGAACTTCGGCCGCGCCGACGGACTTCCGCCGAAGTGGGCGAAGTGCACACTCGGCCGCGCCGACGGACTTCGCCCAGGAATGGGCGAAGTGCGCACTCCGGCCGTCTTGCAGCCGGACTTCGCCCAAAATTGGGCGAAGTGCGCACTTCGGCTGCGCAGCCGGACTTCACCCAAACTTGGGCGAAGTGCGCACTTCGGGGCCGTAGCCGGACTTCGCTGGCGGGGCGAGATTCGCACTCGAGCCAGCGGCGAAGTTCGCACTTCGCGGCTGCGACGGACTTCGCCCGAAATTTGGGCGAAGTTCGAAACCGAAGTCCGAGCGCCGAAGCTGGATTGCGCAGCGCGCACGGCAGGGGAGGAAGACGGACGAGCGCAGAACGAGCTTCGCCGCTTCTCCAGCCGAAGTGCGGCTGTCGCAGCCGCGCACGGTAGGGGAGGAAGACGGACGAGCGCAGAACGAGCTTCGCCGCTTCTCCAGCCGAAGTGCGGCTGTCGCTGCGCAGTGCGCACTTCGCACGATCTGTGCCGAAGTGCGACAGTCGCTGCGCAGTGCGCACTTCGCACGATCTGTGCCGAAGTGCGACCTTCGCTGCGCAGTGCGAGCTTCGCACTTTTTGCTGCCGAAGCGCGACCTTCGCAGCGAAGTGCAAGCTTCGCACTTTTTGCTGCCGAAGCGCGACTGTCACAGCGAAGTGACGAACTTCGCTCGGTGACCAACTTCGCACGGCGACGACTTACAAGTTTCAGACTTGGCCAACTCTGGCCTTCAAGTTCTTCGTCTTCCGCGGATGCCGCTAGGTTTGCCTGGCTTGGCAACACCCGTATGAGAAGAGAGAAACGCCGGAACAGAGAGCAACAAACTGCAAACCCTAAAGGTGCCTAAAACAAACAACAAACTTTATTTATATTAAACGGGGGTTACAGAGTTCCTCAACCGAGGAAATTACAACATCTGCAGGCTGCGCTGCAGGATAAACTAAAACAGACAAAATGTCGAGTCGGCTGCTCAGACATTAATCAGCTGAGTCAAACTGCTCACTGAGATACTCTTCTTTGCCTCTGCTCCTCTTGCTCTGCTCTTTCTTCGCTCTTCTTCTTCTTCTATCCGAAATACCGAGACGCCTTATATAGCCGCGGAAGAGGAGGATTAGGGTTTGTCCTCTGACAGGTTCTGACAGGCCCTCAACTAGGGTTTCTGACCAATCGCCGCACTAGCGTCACATCTGTCAGAGGGTAGGTGCGGCGTCATGTCAGCCCTTTGCCGGGATCCCGGACTGCGGTAGCGCAGTCCGACTTCGCCCATGTCTGGAGCGCAATCCGGTTTCGCCCAAGGTTCGGAGCGCAGTTGGGCACAGGCGTGAAATACGGGTTAATTTTTCTAACACCCTCCTTTAAGCCTGATTTCACGAGCGCTTTGACTCCAAGCTGCTCTCGCAATCTGTTGAAGTCTTCCTCCTTCAAAGGCTTCGTGAAGATGTCAGCCAGCTGCTCCTTGGACCTGCAAAACTGCAGTTGTACTTCGCCAAATTTCACCAGCTCTCTGATGAAATGATACCGGATGTCTATGTGCTTCGTCCGGCCATGGAACACGGGATCCTTTGAGAGTGCAATGGCCGAATTGTTATCACAGAAAATTGTTGTCGCGCCTTCTGGAGGAAAGTTCAGTTCACTCAGAACTCTTCGCAGCCAAACTGCCTGGCATGCGGGCGACGTGGCGGCGACATATTACGCTCGGCTGTGGACAACGCAACGATGGGTTGTTTCTTGGACGCCCATGATACTGCCACGATCCGAGATGGAAAGCATACCCGGAGGTGCTCTTTCGATCGTCGAGTCTTGCCAGCCAGATCCACTATCGTGAAGCCCACTAGCTCCAACTGGTCTTGTACGGCGTAAAATAGGCCATGGTTTCGTGTCCCGTTGACATAGCGCAAGATCCTCTTGCCTGCTTGCCAGTGCGTGTCCTTCGGAGTCTCCATGAAACGGCTGATCAGACTGACTCCGAACATCAGATCTGGCCGAGTTGCAGTCAAATACATCAGACTGCCAACTAGCCTCTTGAACAGGGTTGGGTCGACATTCCTCCCTGTATCCAACTTGCTCAGCTTCAAACCTGTGGCTGCAGGTGTGATGGCAGGTTTACTGTCCTCCATCTTGAAGCGCTTCAGGACATCCTTCGCATACTTGCCCTGAGAAATGAAGATGCCATCTGCCGATTGGTCAACTTCAATGCCGAGAAAATACTTCATCAACCCTAAGTCCGTCATCTCGAACTCCTTCTTCATGGCTGTTCTGAGCTGGTCGAACAGGACATTGTTGTTGCCAGTATAAATCAGATCGTCCACATACAGGCAGACGATAATGAGCTCACCTATTGCATTTGTCTTCATGTACAGGGTGTGCTCATATGGGCATTTCTGAAACCCATTCTCCTGAAAATAGCTGTCAATCCAGCTGTACCAAGCTCGGGGCGCACTGCTTCAAACCGTACAGGGCCTTCTTCAGCTTCAGGACTTTGCCCTCCTGGCCTTCAATTTCGTAACCTGGTGGCTGGTCTATGTAGACCTCTTCCTCCAACACTCCGTTGAGGAAGGCTGACTTGACATCCATCTGGTACATCTTCCAACCTTGTTGGGCTGCCAATGCCAGGATCATCCTGATTGTGTCAAGTCGGGCTACAGGTGCATATACCTCATGGTAATCGATGCCTGACTTCTGCTTGTAACCCTTCGCCACCAATCTGGCTTTGTGCTTGTCAATGTCTCCTTGGGCGTTGAACTTTGTCTTATACACCCACTTGACCCCAATGGTCTTCTTCCCTGCTGGAAGATCTGTCAGCTGCCATGTTTCATTCTTTTCAATGGCTGCTATCTCTTCATCCATCGCCTGCACCCACTTCTGATTCTGACTTGCATCTTCGAACTCTTCTGGATCAACTTCAGTAAAGAATGCAAAGTCAGAGTGCTCTTCATCTATGTGGGTTTGGGTTGCCTCATAAATGTCTTGCAAGCTCCGAGTCTTCGCAGGAGTCCTCAGATTTTGAATTCTGCTTGCAAGTGGAGGTGACCGGGATGGAGTGGTTGTGCTACTGCTGGCACCGCTGTTGCTGCTGGAAGTTGCAGGTGGGTGCACACTTCCTTCTTCCAAGTCAACAGGCTGTACTACTGCTGGCTCTGACTGGCCAATCTCTGACTTCCCGTTCCGGGCTTTATCTTCAAGAAACTTCACATCACGGTGATGATGAGCTTCTTCGTCACGGGGTTGTACGGCCTATATGCCTTCGCACGCTCACTTGTACCCTGTGAAAATGCACTTCTCGGCTCGATCATCCAACTTCTGCCGCTTCTCTTCGGAACATGTGCATATGCAATGCACCCGAACACACGCAAGTGAGCCACACTTGGCTTCACTCCGCTCCGGGCCTCTGAGGGATTTTGTCCTTCACGCTTTTGGTGGGACATACTGTTCGACAAGTAGGCGCACATGTTACGGCCTCTGCCCAAAATTCATGCGACAATCCCTTCGCCTTCATCATGCTTCGTGCCATTTCCATGATGGTTCGGTTCTTCCTCTCAGCTACGCCATTCTGCTGTGGCGTGTATCTGGCAGTGAACTGCCTTCGAATTCCGTGCTGCTTGCAGTAGTTGTGGAATTCGTTGGAGATGTACTCTCCACCTCCATCAGTTCTGAGAGTCTTCACATAATAACCGCTCTGTTTCTCCACTAGAGCCTTGAACTCCTTGAATCTGGAAAATGCCTCTGACTTCAGCTTGATGGCATAAATCCAAGTCTTCCGGCTGAAGTCATCTATAAACGTCAAGAAGTATTTGTTGCCGACAAATGTGGTGGTCTGCATCGGACCACAAATGTCTGAGTGCACCAGCTCCAATGGCCGTGATGCTCTCCAAGACTGTCCTACAGGGAATGCATCCCTGTGCTGCTTGCCGACTAGGCAACCTTCACACACTTGGTTCGGTTGCTCTATCAGGGGTAGACCCTTCACCATTCGCATCTTGTGCAGTTGATTCAGGCCACTGAAGCTCAGGTGACCGAATCTGAGATGCCACAGCCAGGTAGCATCTTTCTCAACTGCACTCAGAGACATCAAAGATTCATTCTGAATCTGCAGCGGAAACATTTTGTTTTTCGTCATGGACACAGTTGCAATTTGTCCATGGACTTTGTCTTTGATGGAGCAGACACCGTCTTTGAACAGTACAGTGTGCCCCTTCTGCACAAGTTGTCCAACACTTAGCAGATTGTGCTTCAACCCAGGCACATAAAAAACATCTTGAATTGTTTTTCTTTCACCGTGTCGGGTGCGGATGAGGATCTTTCCTTTCCCCATCACAGGAACTTTGTTGTTGTTCCCCATCTTGACTTCGGACTGGATTGTTTCATCCGGTTGTGAGAACATCTCTCTGTTCCCGGTCATGTGGTTGCTTGCAACCACTGTCAAGATACCAGATGTTTTTCTTGCTCTCCTCTTCAATACTGCAAGTCAGCGGTACATTTCCTCCTGCCGCATTTTTGGGTTCCTCCGTATAATGGGCTTCTGCTGCTGATTCTCGTTCGCCATCTTCTTCTTGCACTGTGAGGCATAATGGCCGAACTTGCTGCAGTAGTAGCATTGGACCTTTGACATGTCCTTCTTCTGCTGAGAGCTTCCTTGCTGATTTCTGCCAGTGCCTCTTCCTCCTTGCTGATGAAAGTTGCAACTTGGCTCAGCGTCATGAGGGTTTGATCTCCCTCCTTGCTTGTTACTTCTCCCACGCCTACTTCTGCCTCTTCCTCCTTGAGAACTAGAAGCGCTGTGGTGGGAGTCTTGTCTGCCGCTGTCTCGGACTGAGGCTTGAGCCCGAAATGCTTGCTCCAGAGAGGTCTGAGATGAACGGCTCAGCCTCTGTTCATGGGTCTGCAATGAACCCATGAGTTCGTCTGTCGAGAGGGTTGTCAGATCCCTCGACTCTTCGATTGCTATCACAACCGAGTCGAACTTCGCAGGCAGACTTCTGAGAATCTTCTCCACGATTCTCTGGCTCTGGACATTTTCTCCGTTCAACCGCATCTGGTTGATAATGTCAGTCGTCCGGGTGAAGAAGTCGCTCATCGACTCGGACTCGCTCATCTGCAGGTTCTCAAACTGTCTCCTGAGCATCTGCAGTTTCACCAACTTCACTTTGTCGGTGCCCTGATACGAACTTGCTAGGGTTTCCCAGGCCTGCTTGGCCTTGG
Source organism: Wollemia nobilis (assembly GCA_028583015.1). Taxonomy (NCBI): domain Eukaryota; kingdom Viridiplantae; phylum Streptophyta; class Pinopsida; order Araucariales; family Araucariaceae; genus Wollemia; species Wollemia nobilis. The sequence goes on along the minus strand of JAQPPZ010000360.1, from coordinate 53,311 downwards.
TGGCTGATGCAATCCGCGGGAAGATGGTCTCCTCAACCGCTTGCATGATGTAGAAGAGGGCCTTCTGGTCCTTCTTCTTGTGCTCTTTCAACAGATCCTTGTCTGCTTGAGAGAGGGCGGCCAATCTTGTTGCATCTGCCGGTTCTGGGTAGCCGTTCTCGACTAACTCCCATAGCTCCTGAGATCCGAACAGGATCTTCATCTGGATGCTCCAGTAATCGTAGTTCTTGCCGTTAAATCGTGGGATCTGCAACTGCAGCGAGTTTCTCTCGGAAGCCATGCTTCTATCTCCGTGTCACGGCACTATCAGCTCTGATACCAATTTGAAGAATTTAAATTTTTTTTTTTAAACTTCGCCGAAGTCTGCGCCGAAGGGAGCCGAGTGCGATGTCGCGGCGATGCGCACTTCGCACAGATTGGGTCGAAGTGCGACGGTCGGCTGCGCGATGCGCACTTCGCACGTTCGTGCCGAAGTGCGACTCGGCGTGCGAGCGCACTTCGCCAAGATGTGCCGAAGTGCGACGTCGCCGACGTGCGCACTTCGCACGATCGTGCCGAAGTGCGACAGTCGCGCAGTGCGAGCTTCGCACTTCGCCGAGCGCGACTTCGCGGCGAAGTGCAGCTCGCACTTTTCTTTGCCGAAGCGCGGCATCACAGCGAAGTGACGAACTTCGCTCGGTGACCAACTTCGCACGACAACGACTTGCAAGTTTCAGACTTGGCCAACTCTGGCCTTCAAGTTCTTCGTCTTCCGCGGATGCCGCTAGGTTTGCCTGGCTTGGCAACACCCGTATGAGAAGAGAGAGACGTCGGAACAGAGAGCAACAAACTGCAAACCCTAAAGGTGCCTAAAACAAACAACAAACTTTATTTATATTAAACGGGGGTTTACAAGTTCCTCAACCGAGGAAATTACAACATCTGCAGGCTGCGCTGCAGGATAAACTAAAACAGACAAAATGTCGAGTCGGCTGCTCAGACATTAATCAGCTGAGTCAAACTGCTCACTGAGATACTCTTCTTTGCCTCTGCTCCTCTCTCTCTTTCTCTTCCTCTTGCTCTCTTCTTCTGAAATACCCGAGACGCCTTATATAGCCGCAGAAGAGGAGGATTAGGGTTTGTCCTCTGACAGGTTCTGACAGGCCCTCAACTAGGGTTTCTGACCAATCGCCGCACTAGCGTCACATCTGTCAGAGGGTAGGTGCGGCGTCATGTCAGCCCTTTGCCGGGATCCCGGACTGCGGCAGCGCAATCCGACTTCGCCCATGTCTGGAGCGCAATCCGATTTCGCCCAAGGTTCGGAGCGCAGTTGGGCACAGGCGTGAAATCTGGGTTAATTTTTCTAACAGGGTATGGCTTGTTCAGAGAACACATTATCAAGAGGTAGGACCTGCTTCAATCTCCCCTATTCTATATGATTCTATTTACAAACTACTGAACATAATTTCATTTGATTTTTATTGTTGTGAATTATTGAAATGTCTTTTGCTTAGAAAAACTGTACCTCACCCTAAAACAGGAAGAAGCATATAATTCTTATTTACAAACTACTGAATATAATTTTATTTGATTTATTAGAAGTTATTAGAATGTCTTTTGCTTAGAAAAACTGTACTCCACCCCTAAAACAGGAAACAGGAAGAAGCTTTTTTAAGTCAAGATGCCATGCTAAAAAGTATCTAAACTATGAGAATCATTTAGGACTTGTACCTGATCTCTGTGCATCCTTCAGTTGTCAAGATTGTTGGGGCTAACCCAACAATCTCGGAGTAGTGCTCATTTATTAATGCTAATTTATTGGGGCTATCCCAACAAGATGTTGAGGAGATTTCTGTCTGACAAAATCTCGCAGTAGTGCTCATTTATTAGTGATAATTTTTTAAGTCAAGATGCCATGCTAAAAAGTATCTAAACTATGAGAATCATTTAGGACTTGTACCTGATCTCTGTGCATCCTTCAGTTGTCAAGATTGTTGGGGCTATCCCAACAATCTCGCAGTAGTGCTCATTTATTAATGCTAATTTATTGGGGCTATCCCAACAAGATGTTGAGGAGATTTCTGTCTGACAAAATCTCGCAGTAGTGCTCATTTATTAGTGATAATTTTTTTTGGTTTAACAAGAGGAAAGCATGTATGTTTGAAATCGTTCGGCGTGCAAACTGAGAGAGGGTAATGCAATAGTAATGGGGAAGAGTATAAATCTTAAAAAAATAAACAGAGATCGCTGTAAATCCTTCAAGTACAAATAATTCTGTTTGAAAGATATGCTTTGCCCCTACAACACACAATCGTACTCATTGCCCACGGGATTTGGCAGATTTTGTTTCCATCCACTTCACATAAAAAATGTAGCATTCTCTGGCCAACACGACATTCCATCAAAAATCATATGTTGATGTTTTTCCAAGCTAATAAGACATCCAAAATTGTTATAAATCCGCCGTACTTCCTCACTCTCCCATCCCCCTCTTGATATAAGAGGGTATGCATTCAGCGCTTGATATAAGAGGGTATACATTCAGCGCAGTTGCTTTGCCAGACATTTCATTAATTCTATATATATAATCAAATGTTTTAACCTGTATTCAATTACTTTCTTCTGCCCGTCAACGTCGAGTGCCTCAACGTAAATTATATAGAAGTTCAGGAAAAATGAAATATTAGTTAAAGCCATAATGTTAGAATAAATGAAAAATTAGTTAAAGTCATAATGTTAGGAATAAGTTGGATGGTAATGGTAAAGTGTTTGTGAAGTGATTGTTTTAATTGGATTTTAGTTGGCCGGCCTTGAGAGTTGGGTTCTCATGGTATTATCAATTTCTTAAAAACAATTAGATTCCAGTTAGATGTTCTTGAAGGTTGGGTTCTTATAGTATTACCAATTTTCTAAAAAGAGTTCCAGGGTTGTCAGTTGGTTGTTTTAAGTAGATTCCAGTTGGATTTCTTTAAGGGTTGGGTTGCTCTCTTATTACTAATTTTCTAAAAAGAATTTCAGCATTGTAGTTGGTTGTTTCAATTGGGTTTCAGTTGGATGTTCTTGCAGGTTGGGTTTCCATGATATTATCAATTTCTTAAAAAGAGTTTTAATTCCTAAGAAAAAGTAGAGAGAGGGTTCACATGGCATTATCAATTTCTTATAAAGAGTTTCAACTCCTTAAAAAAAATAGAAAAAAAAAAAGTTTTAATGTGAACAAAATTTTACTGTAAAAATATACTAAAAAGATTAGAATTTGATGTTTTTTAAAATGCTTTCATCCCAGTTGGAAGAATACAACCGCCCAAGGAAGTAAGTGAAGAAGAGTACGACACGTCTATTGGACTTAATGAAGAAGAGTACGACAGGTCTATGTTGTCCAATTCAAAGCATCGTTATCACGAATTAGACTCCGAGAAATCATTTCCTTCTATAGCTAAAGATGGACTCTATAATGTGAATGTTTAAGATGTTAATTAAAACGTAGTCGTTTAGAAATAAATGTTCTCTTTTAAGAAACAAATTGAATAAAGTTATCTAGTTTTGTAGTGAGTACAAGTCACACAAACTTTAGAAATAGAATATATTTTAAAATCATATCGGTTAGAATTAAAAAATGTATATTAAATCTCATGATGTCCTGTAAGTTTTTTTTTTAATTAATGAGAGTAGTTTTTAAAAGTTAAAGATTCCACTTTCCATTATATTTTTATAGTTACAAGTTCAAGTTGGTGATGGTGGACAAATTTTAGCGCAATTGGTTATGTTGAGTACGTCTGTGTTGGGGTATTCCTCAAGGTGACAACCACTCATGTTATCTATCGATTGTGTTCATTATTGGATGACAAGTTAAGTTATAACTATTTGCTAAAACAATGTCTTCCATAATCTTTAGTGGTATTGGTTTGATTTTGGTTTGATTTTAATGCACATATCAAGGATGTGTTTTGATTATTCAAATAGATGTGCTGCAATTTGCCATGAATATAACATTGCAACTATTTTTAAATTGTTATTTATTGATTTAGATGTTTTAATGAATATTGCAAACATAGGTAAATTACTAAAATGAACTAAATATTGTGTAAAATGTATGTAGGATGAGGATGTATGGCATGCATGTAGATGTCTGCTTGGCATAAACAAACTAGATCAGTGATGCCATTATTTTTTGTCAGATTGTTGCCAATGATTGCTGATTTCTTTGTTGTTTATGATCAGGTTCTATCGGCACTTTCCAGTCTGTATTACCTTTGTATTCCACTCCATCAACAAAAGCAGGTGCGTTTAGTTAAATTGCACTTCTATGTTAAGCCTTTCCTTTTCAATATAATTGGATTCCTTGGTTGCCTACTTTTCTTTAAATTGTAGAGATATTGACTCCGCATGCCATTGAAGTCATGAGGAAGTATGAAGATGCACTAACAGTCAACATCAAATTTAGTAATCTGGCTAAGGCTTTCTTGCATAAACATTGCAAAAGTTAATTGAATTTAATATTTGTAGTTTTTTACATCAAATTTGAATTATTCCTTTTCGAACTTTATCCACATCCTTCTGTTAGTATCATGTAGTTTTCTATATTAAGTTTCAATTATTCCTTTTGGAACTTTAACAACATCCTTCTCTTAGCACCATGCCATTATATATTGTTTTTAGATAGATATGTCTTATATAAAGCTGTGATTTTTGACTGTATATAATGTTTTTTTGGTAACAGAAGTGTATATACATTTAATTTTATATAAACATAAAGATCTTTTATCAAAACAAAATAGTCATGCATTGCACATTAAAGTATGTCAGTTATATGTGCAAGTATTTAATGTTATTTGAAATTTCTTTTTTTAATTCAATACATTTTTAAGTCTGATATTATAAAAACCAAAGTCTAAAATTGCCATGTTGAAGCTATTATAGAAAGCATATATACAAGGTTTAGCCTGATTTTTAAAGCTATTATAGAAAGCATATATACAAGGTTTAGCCTGATTTTTAAACAGTTTGAATTGATATTGGTTCAGGTTGGAAGATTGTTTTATATGGAATTTTTCTCTGCCATATCTATGTAAGAGTCGATTTGAGTTATCTAACGCGACTCAAATGAGGAAAATCAAAATGGTCGCAGCAGGAAAAACTATAGAAAAGGAAGGAAATTAAAAGCAAATTGCGATTGAACAAATGACGATTGTCCCACATTGGCATTCGCTTTTGATTTGAACATAGAAATCGGAACTTGGAATGACGTTCCATTGAACAAATTACGATCGTGGGTTTACCCGAATCTGTTGACCATCCTCGACGTAGGCTGACTTGTCTGAATAATCTGTTGACCATCCTGGGATGCTGCTTACCTGGCAACGAGAGGATCCTTGTTTACAAGCTGATCAGCAAGGGCAGCCTGGAGGATTGCACGGGCAGTCACGTGTACTGGAATGGCCACGTCAATTGAAGATAGCAGTGGGGTCCGCCATGATTCTCCAGTTTCTACCACGATTGCCCCGAACTTCCATGTCCAGCTTGAATGGTAAAATTTTATTTTTATTTTTAAGTAAAATTGTTTTGAATGGCGTCTATTTTTATTTTTGGGTTTGAATTTGAAAAGATCTATTTTTCTAATGAATTTAGGCATCTAAAGAATAGTATTATGTACATTAGAACTGTTTTTAAATTTAGATTACTTCATAAATTTTCAAATGAAAAAATGCTTTTAGCCTAACGAATTTTATTATGGTTTATACCACATAAATAATAGTATTATGCTTAAAAATATTGTTATTTGTGATTATTAATAGATTTGTTTCTATAAATTTGAAGAAATGTTTGTTTTTAATTATGTAAAATATTTTTTATTTTTTATTTTATAATTGTAATAATTATAATATATTATAATATATTTTTTTTAATTATATATATTTTGTAGGATCTTATTATTTAGTTTACTGGGGGAAGTGCTTGGGCTAACAATTGCCCTAAAACTCATTGTGAGGAGTACCCCAGAAAGATTTTTTATTTATTTTTATTTTTCATATTATTATTTAATTATTTATAATGATAAATTTTATAATATTTAATATTATTATTTTATTATATTGATATTAATTATTTTAAAAACTTTGTTATGTGAGATTGATATAGACCTCAATTATATTATCTTATAACAACGTATTGATAGTACAACAACTTGGCTATTATACATTAGAACCTTCATCTTAACATTCTATTTATTTGTAATGATGTCACTTGTAGATGTTAATAGTTAGTATTGATCAGGGTAGGATTATATAATGTACTACCTTACACATTTGGAAATCCTCGATCGTTTTCCTCTTTAATTGAGAGGAGAGGTTCTCTCCCCTTTTTAAATCAAGGTTGAGCCCTCTCCCTAAGATCGAGTACAATGCTTCTCCTTTTCAATTAAGATAAGCACTCTTGTTTAAAATAAGGGTCTATCAAGTACATAAATGACCTCTTAAGCTAAGGTCGAGTGCTTATAACAAACCTGTTGTTAATCCGTATATAACACACGACCTTGAAGTTTTGGAGAGATTCCTTCGACCTCTCTATCTGTAAGGGAGAAAGCCCCCACCCCCAACCCCACCCCCACTTTTATAAGGTAAGGTAAGGATAAGCACTCAACCTTAAGAAGATCGGGAGAGGGAGAGCCAAGTTATTACATGTTGTTTATGGATCAAGGAGTCCCTTAAGATCTCCTTTTTGAAGTTGTTAGTATGCTCTTAGATAATAGGTAGGTTGTTGGAATAGCCTAAAAGAAGAGTTAGCTTTAAAATAATACTTTAAAAGCAAAGGGACATGGCTTTAAATACTTAATGAGGGTCGAGTGAGAAGGGTTGAGTTGCTCTTGTTAGAATTCTGAACACTTAACGTTGAAAGGAAGTTTTGGTTCAGCTCGTTTTGAGCCCTTGATATACAAAGGAGCCCTCTATCTCCTCCCCTCTTTGATAGTTGCTTTCTTCGATGGTTTTTCCTTTAATAGAATACTTTTGAAGGGGCTCACTTCCTCTTAAGAGTTGAGATAAAGAGCCTCTTAATATAATACTAGATCGTTGTCACTTAAATGAGGATAGAGAGCAGATAGAGAGCTTTCCCCCTTTCAAATTCCTTTCAAAATTCTTTAAAGGAGATAGATAACTCTTCAATAGATCATGACATATTCTCAGCTTGCAGAGCACTTCCAAATACTACCTCAAGAAAGAATCCATGCTAAAGGAGGGAAGGAAAGAAGCATATTGTATGGAATAAAATAATCCATACCTCTAAAAAAAAGCGGGTTGTGCCCTTTTTTAAATATAGAGGCACACACCTTATCTTGCAATGACTTTACCGCTTTTAAAATAAAGAGGTCGATAGGAAATTACACAAAGAGGATTCCTTTCTCCCCATTTAATAAGAGCGCAACCCAAACTCTCTCTATTTTGAAAGGCGAGAGGTTCAATAACAAGAGCTCTATTAAAAATCATGGGAAGGGAAGAAAGAAGAAGTATTAAGGACCCGATTTAGAGCTTTTACACTAAGGGCGGGCCTCCTCAAAGACTTAGGTTATGAAGGGGGTGATGAAGAGCCCTTTTAAAATAGAGGGCTTCAACCTTGAAATAGAAAGACTCCCATTCTTGTTTTCTCTGTTCCGCCATATTGACTACACTAATTGAATATTGTTGAGCCTCTCTCATTTAATGAGAAGAGAGTGCACCCCTCATTAAAAAATACCTTCTCCCATTCTTAAGAATCTCATTGGATGGGTTTTAAAATAAAAGGCTCTCTATTCATTTCTCAACAAAATCACACTTTTCCATACCTTCAAGTATGTCAACGGTCCCATGTTTTTTTAAAGGGCCTCTTTGAAATGAGAAAATACTACCTCCATTAAATTAAAAGGGCTTGCTCCCCTCTCCTTTGGCTTTTAAAAGGCCTTTTTAAACTTTTAAACATGGGGGCATACTATTTCTAATTTATTTAAAAGGTTAAAATAGTTGGGCCATGGTGATATCACAAAAAGTTGCTCTTTAAAAGGGTTAAATGACTCTAAAAATTAGGACCCACCTCCTTCCCAAGCAAGCAAAGAAGCTTGATCTTCCGCTCTCTTATTTTAAGCCAAAAAACCCAAATAGATGAATGGAATGCCCTCTCTTATATAACATGCACCCCTCAAATCTCCTCTTTATTTTAAAAGGTCAACATCCCCACCCGAGACCCGCCAAACAGGTAGGGGATAATAATATAAATTTGATGCTTTTTTTATGTTTTCCATTCATCGTAAGAACGAATGGATGGATGTATGTGCACTGTGATTCAACTCTATCCCCTCTTAGCATATGTCGATTGACAAATATGGCACCCTCCCCAACCCCTCTCCTTTGCTGCTCGACTGAAATTGCATATCTAGATAGATAGTTGAGGGCACTCACTAAATCATAAATAAAGATGATCATTTTTTAAAGAGCTCCAACTAAAACTAATCTTCAATGAGGAGGGGTGGACGCATTATTCTCTAATCACAACACCCCCTCTCCTATATAAGGTCAACATTCAATTGATTTTGTTTAAGATCTATCCACGTGATTTGATTGAACTAGACTTTGAACGATTATAAGGAAGTCGTTCTCAAGTTCACTGCATCTTCTCTCCGATCCTCCTAGACATTGTGAAGTGTGTTATGGAATATAATCCTCTCTATTTTAAAATTTGATTCTTCAGGTGGTTTTGGTCAACTACACTTCTTCTGAGGTGCTTTCGTGGAGTGTGTAACCATAGCAGGATTAGGTACCGGTTCGAAGTGGCTTGCTTATCTATAGAGGGAAGTTTTGTATATGAATGATAGAGAGCTTATTCACCAGAGAGGTGAATAAGGTCGAGCCTTTCCATAAAGGTTTGATGGTTGGGTCAATTAGATTAGGTTCTCGAGGACAAAAACCTTGTCATTTTTGGAAAGCTTCAAATTCAAGACTTAAAATCGTGTCTCCTCTCCTCTCTATATAAAGGTAAGTAAAGCCCTCTTCCCCACCATTTAAAAGGGTCGAGCCTTTTTTAGGGCCTTTTTAAAACATAGGAGGACTTGCTTTAAAATAGAGAGATAGAGAGAGGTTTTATTTGATTAACAAGTCTAGTCATCCTCATGGAAAGGGTAGAACAGGGTCATGAACAACTATGATATTTAGAAGAGTTGCATGAAAAAGTATCTTTAATTGTGAGATTGGTTCTTTTTGGAGCCAAGTCCCTTCAGTCTTAAAGAGCCCTATTATGTTGTTAACCTAAAGTCCTCTCCTCTCTATATAAAGGTAAGTAAAGCCCTCTTCCCCACCATTTAAAAGGACCGAGCCTTTTTTAGGGCCTTTTTAAAATATGGGAGGGCTTGATTTAAAATAGAGAGATAGAGAGTGAGGTTTTATTTGATTAACGGGTCTAGTCATCCTCAGGGAAAGGGTAGAATAGGGTCATGAACAACTATGATCGTTAGAAGAGCTGCATGAAAAAGCATCTTTAATTGGGAGAGCGGTTCTTTTTGGAGCCAAGTCCCTTCAGTTTTAAAGAGCCCTATTATGTTGTTAACCTAAAGTCCTTGTTGAATTTGAATAAAAAGGCATGAATCTGACTTATGAGAACATATCTATCCCCAAGATGAGCCACATAAACTACTACATGTCGTACGGGAGACAACCAAGCCCTTGTTGAACTGTAGCTTGATGAGCCCCTGCCTTGAATAAAATAAAAGGTCATGAATCTCTATGATCTATGGAGTTCTTTCATCTCTAAGAGATAATGGAGATTATGTTTTTATGTAGATAATAGGGCTCAAAGTTATGGATAATGGAGATGTTTTCATTGTTAATAAGGGGGGCTAGCTGATGGGCTTCCTTCTATCCTTGGTTGTTGAATATACGTGAGCACTCCCTTCCTTTTAAATTAGATAGGTTAACTTCAACTTTAAAAAGGAGGGACCTCTCGTCAAGGAAGGTTGTCTCTCTTAAAACAAACCTCTTTGAAAATAGAGCTATTTGAAGATAAGACTAAACTTTTGAGCGCTTTCAACTGGCCCGTGAGATTGAAATATTGTTGCAACTCCCTTTTAAAATAATAGAGAGGACCTCTCGCCTTCAATTGACTGATTTTAAAAGGCCTAGTTTTTCTCTTATCAAAGGAAGGAAAGGTATATAAAATGATTTATCACTCCGTCCAAAATCGAAAAGAAAGAGAAGGGATTTTTGGGAAGGGAGTGGAAGATAGACGAGAATAAGGATTGCTCTTTGAAATAAAATTCCCACCCAACCATAAGTTGGTCATTTATAGGTAGGACTCATCCCCCTATCGATGGAAAAAATATTGGGAAGAACCTTTGTCTTTTAAGGTGAAGGAAATCAACCCATTTGCCATTTAGAGGCCCACATCTTATTTTGCAATGACTCTACCACTTTTAAAATAAAAAGGTCGGCAAGGAATTACACAAAGAGGATTCCTTTCTCCCCATTTAATAAGAACGCAACCCCAAATCTCTCTATTTTGAAATGGGAGAGGTTCAATAACAAGAGTTCTAATAAAAATCGCGAGAAGGGAAGAAAGAAGTATTAATAAGGGTTTGTTTAGAGCTTTTACACTAAGGGTGGGCCTCCTCAAAGACTTAGGTTATGAAGGGGGTGATGAAGAGCCCTTTTAAAATAGAGAGGGCCCCAACCTTGAAATAGAAAGGCTCTCATTCCTGTTTTCCATATTTCACCATATTGACTACATTAATTAAATACTGCTAAGCCTCCTAATGAGAAGAAAATGCACCCCTCATTAAAAAATACCTTCTCCTATTCTTAAGAATCTCTTTGTAGGGGTTTTAAAACAAAAGTCTCTCTAGTCATTTCTCAACAAAATCACACTTTTCCATACCTTCAAATATGTCAATGGCCCCATGGTTTTCTTAAAAGGACTCTTTGAAATGAGAAAAGGCTACCTCTATTAAATTAAAAGGGCTCACTCCCCTCCCCTTTGGCTTTTAAAAGGCCCTTTTAAGTATGGGGGGACATACTATTTCCAATTTATTTAAAAGGTTAAAATAGTTGGGCCATGGTGATATCACAAAAAGTCGCTCTTTAAAAGGGTTAAACAACTCTAAGAATTAGGACCCACCCCCTTTCCAAGCAAGCAAAGAAGGCCCCATCTATCTTTTCAAAGGGCAAAGGGCTCTATATATCCCTTGTGTGCTTAGGAATCAAGTAACAAATTTTATATTAAGCTCATCCCCTGCACTATATTGAAGGGGCTTGATCCGTTATGGAATGAGGCAAAGTGATTCCTATCCTTATGGTATGTGTTGCATCTTGAAGGCTTGCTCCCTCCTTAAATATGGTAGGGCAGGCCTTTTTAAGATTTTCAAATCCAAAAATGACAGTCCCCATCCCGCATCTCATGAGGATGGAAGTACACATCTTTGCATAAGATCGAGAACAACGTTGTGGTTATGAATAAAGAGCTCGATATGAGATACGCCTAGAGAAATACCCTTTTTAAAATAGAGGGGGTCTCTCTCTCAAAAAGGGAGAATACAATTTTATTGGATCGGGGAAGTGAATTTGTACCTCTCATTGTAAAGCGAATTTCTCTCCACCATAAATAAATGAAGTGTCGCTCTTGTCTAAAAACGCCGAAAGCGAAGTCAACCTTTTAAAGCGAACTCGGATGGATATGAGATATTTTTTGAAGCTGATTCCAAACCATTCTTTAAGAGCACCCAAACCAATGATTACAATGATGATCCCAATGATTCCAATGCCAATGATTTCTTTTTCGAACGCTCTCCTCCCCTATTTTAAGAAGGGCCTTTTGAGGTGAGGCTCTCCCCTTTAAAATTTTGAGGGCCTTTTCCATAGGAACAAATTCCAATGATTCCAATCCCAACTAATCTATACCATGATCTGGTCAAGGTTTCAACTTTAGGGTGGGAGGAAAAAACATGTTGAAACAACACGAGTGATGAATCGGTTGGTAGTACCCGAGTGAGTCAAGGGTTCGGTTGTAGAAAAGGTGAATCCTTAAAATTGAGCTTATATAAGGTCTTCCTTTAGGTCATAGAGGCCTTGAATCGCCTAAAAAATCATCCTCTCCTCTCTATTATTAAAGTAAAGCTCATTCATATTATCGCTTTTATCAATCGGTATAATGACTTCAGGTGATCTATTTGTGATCAATGCCCGTGCGTAACCATGGAATGTATGTATGGGAGCCCTAAACCCTACACTCTAAGGTCTGGCAAATATAGATGCTTCATGTCGTCTATACCTTTTCCTTAGCCTATAATAAAAAATGGGAGGACCCTCTATCTTAAAAGGCCCTTTTAAACATGGGGGAGCATCTCATTATAAATCTCCATTATACCTCAAACAATGAATAGATAGGTCGAGCCCATCATATGATACAATATTGCTCTAGTAACATGAGGGCTTACTACCCATTCGAACAATAACTTATCCGTTCAAGATATTGAGTAGGATTCTTCTTCAGCTTCCCATAAGGAGCCGCCCTCGCATGGAGTCGTATTCACTCATCCCTAGGCTCATACCAACTCTTAAGGGTATGAGTGGGCACTTTGGATAGTTGGTATTTGAACTTCCCCTCTATTTTGAACCAGTTGCAACTTTTAAAATATGGAGAGGTCGAGCTATCTATAATAGAGCCTCTTGCTATCTTAAGATGTTGAACCGACTACAGAAGGGAGAGGGCATCACTAGGGAAGGTAGGTCATCGCTATTTCCACCATCAATAGGGGGATAGATCTTACCATCAATGGGAAGGGTGACCTGTACGATTTTGGGATTGGTTCTTTATTCATGCGAATGGTGCTCAACTCAACTCAAAAAAGTGTATTTCGAGCTTTGAATCCTATTTCAAAAGCAATTTTGAGATTCCTTAAAGAGATCCCTTTTAAAATTAGTTCTTTATTCATGCGATGCAACTGAGCTTTTGAGGAATAGCTATACCTTATGAATTCATACCATGCACCTTTCAAAATAGAGGGATCGAGCTCTTAAAATTGGAAGAGGTCTTCAAGTATTGGAATGCTTTTTGGGGCTATTCCTCTTCCTTATACGATAGTAAGACCTAAAATATGAATGAAAGAATCTCTTGGAGGTATTGGAATGAAATGATCGCTCAGGTGGTCGAGGTCATTTATCGTCGATCGCCTCTGGATCGAGGACCCCAACACCTTAAGAGGTAGATAACTTGTGGGAAAAAGGAAGAATGTCCATGTCGAGCCCCCCCGTTTTTAAAATAGAGAGCCTCCACTTTTTAAAAGCTAACGAAAAGTTTTATTTTGATGAAACCATAGAGATCGACTGATTCTTTGTTGGGGTGCACATCATAGATAGTTGTTGCGAGATGGGAAAGAAATCCTTCAAATTTTATAAGCTTCTTGGTGATAACGAGTTTAAAACAACTTATTCTTCCTTCTCTTGGGTGAGCTCGATGAGAGAGAAAATGTCTTCTTTCTTGTCTTCTTTCTTTTAAAGGGGGGGTCGACTTCTTTCTCTTAAAGGTGGGGAAAGGGGTGCGGCAAGAGACTTGACTGAGTTAGGAACTCGACCTTAAAATGTTAGAGACTCGACCACTTTTAGATAAGTTCACCAATTCCATAGTCTATAGTAGCTAGTTGTTGTTCAACGAGCTAATTCTCATATCTAAGTGAGCTTTTTAAAGGGGATTTTCATATAAAACAATAGAACTAAGAGGTTAGCCAAGAGGTTTATTCTAGCCTACAATCACACACCTAGCTCTAGAATCTTCTACCCTTTTAAAGAGTCATTGCCCATTTCTTACCCTTTTAAATGGTGGGGGAGAGGAGAGCTTTTGAACCTTATAATAAATCATCAGTGATGCCTCTTTGAAGTTCTCTCGTCTCTAGGTAGATTTAGTTGGTGAGCTCTTTCCATGCCCTCTAAGCATAGTATCGATGAAAGGCTAAGTTGATCAACAAGTTAGCTAGTCAATAAATGTCGGGTCCTCTCCCCTCTTTTTTCAAAGCTAAATATAGAGCGCTGCCGCTTTGGGATTAAGAAGAAAAATCTATGAACCAACCATAAGAGCAAGGGCCCTATCCCTATTGAGATATACATTGAGATATAGAGCATTGCTTTGTTATAATAATAAGGGTGCCCTCTTCCCTTTTTAAAACAGAGAGGTATTGACCCCTCTCTATTTTAGATAAAGGGAATTATATAGTATTTTTTTAGAAATTCAAGCTCTAAGCCTTGTTTTCCCTTTAAAACAGGGGGTTTAAACGGTGGGGGAGAGCCCTTTCAAACTCTAATACTACTTGAAATAAAATAGAGGTTCAATCGATAGGCCAAGAGGGTTTTAATGTATGTAATCGAATCTAACAGGGGATACCATGCACTTGACTTGAATGGGTCCACATTTTCTGCTAGAAACAAATGAAGGAGAGTAGGCGCATCGACCACCCATTATTTCTTTCTCTTGCTCAGAGTAACTCAATCCTAAGTCTTCTTGACTAGCACGAGTACAACCTCATTTCTATCCTTGGTTGGTTCTTCTAAAACGATTCAATATCGATTTAATTTCAAAATAGAGGAACCCTCCCCTTATTAAGGTTCTCTTCTTCCCATTAAATATTTCTCACATTAGAATGGGCTCTTGATCTATAATGACCAGGCTATCTAGCTAAGCACTTATTCAAGGTACCTTCATCACTATGCATTCCATCTTGAAAGCTCGAGCTTTTTCTTATAGGGCATTTTTAAGGCTCTCTATTTTAAAAGGGCACTCAAACTCCAATGAATGATTGGGCCAACCCTTAATTTATTTAAAAGCCTAGTCTTTACTAAAGGAGATCAACATCTTTAAGATCCTTTCCCCCTCTCTATTTTAAAAGGCAAGAAAACCCTCTCAATTTAAAAGGGATCTGGTTATAGATAGAGGGAAACAATCATTTGTTTATTCTAAATACTTGCTTGAATTAAGAATTCTTTTGTAGGTTGTTAATACATAGATAATAGACTCGCTCTTTTAAAAGCTTATTGCCCCCTCAAAATAGAGGGCTTCAAAATAGAGGTAAAGCCCCTCCCCTGCCCCACCTCCACCATTTAAAAGTGTATTTAAAAGGGTCGGACCCCACTATTTAAAAGGCAAAGGGTCGGGCCAAGTCTTTTTAAAACAAAAAATTTTCTTCTTTAGCTGGCCTTGGCAAAGCACACATTTAACAAGCAAGGGGTTTCTCTCGTGTCAAAATGAATAAATGTCTGGTTTCCTTTAAGATCTTAATAATAAGCAAGTGCGGCTTGGCTTTATATAGAGAGGAGAGCAAACCTCTCCTGATTAGATGTCTTAACAACATACTCACTTCTAAAGTTTCCTTGGGTGAGATTTCAAGGTAAGCGAGTACATAAATAACTTTTCTTTTTAAGGTCACTTTTTAAATTAATAAGTTAGGAACTTGACCTTAAAAGGTTAGAGACTCGACCACTTTTAGATAAGTTCACCAATTCCATAGTCTATAGTAGCTAGTTGTTGCCCAACGAGCTAATTCTCATATCTAAGTGAGCTTTTTAAAGGGGTTTTCATATAAAACAACAAATCTAGGAGGTTAGCCAAGAGGTTTATTCCAGTCTATGATCACACACCTAGATCTAGAATCTTCTACCCTTTTAAAGAGTCGTTGCCCCTTTCTTACCCTTTTAAATGGTGGGGGAGAGGAGAGCTTTTGAACCTTATAATAAATCATCATTGATGCCTCTTTGAAGTTCTCTCGTCTCTAGGTAGAGGTAGTTGGTGAGCTCTTTCCCTGCCCTCTAAGCGTAATATCGATGAAAGGTTAAGCTGATCAACAAGTTAGCTAGTCAATAAATGTCGGGTCCTCTCCCCTCTTTTTTCAAAGCTAAATATAGAGCGCTGCCACTTTGGGATTAATAAGAAGAATCTATGAACCAACCATAAGAGCAAGGGCCCTATCCCTATTGAGATATACATTGAGATATAGAGCATTGCTCTGTTATAATAATAAGGGTGCCCTCTTCCCTTTTTAAAACAGAGAGGTATTGACCCCTCTCTATTTTAGATAAAGGGAATTATATAGTATTTTTTTAGAAATTCAAGCTCTAAGCCTTGTTTTCCCTTTAAAACAGGGGGTTTAAACGGTGGGGGAGAGCCCTTTCAAACCCTAATACTGCTTGAAATAAAATAGAGGTTCAATCGATAGGCCAAGAGGGTTTTAATGTATGTAATAGAATCTAACAGGGGATACCATGCACTCGACTTGAATGGGTCCACCTTTCTGCTAGAAACAAACGAAGGAGAGTAGGCGCACCGACCACCCATTATTTCTTTCTCTTGCTCAGAGTAACTCAATCCTAAGTCTTCTTGACTAGCACGAGTACAACCTCATTTCTGTCCTTGGTTGGTTCTTCTAAAATGATTCAATATCGATTTAATTTCAAAATAGAGGAACCCTCCCCTTATTAAGGTTCTCTTCTTCCCATTAAATATTTCTCACATTAGAATGGGCTCTTGATCTATAATGACCAGGCTATCTAGCTAAGCACTTATTCAAGGTACCTTCATCACTATCCATTCCATCTTGAGAGCCCGGGTTTTTTCTTATAGGGCATTTTTAAGGCTCTCTATTTTAAAAGGGCACTCAAACTCCAATGAATGATTGGGCCAACCCTTAATTTATTTAAAAGCCTAGTCTTTACTAAAGGAGATCAACATATTTAAGATCCTTTCCCCCTCTCTATTTTAAAAGGCAAGAAAACCCTCTCAATTTAAAAGGGATCTGGTTATAGATAGAGGGAAACAATCATTTGTTTATTCTAAATACTTGCTTGAATTAAGAATTCTTTTGTAGGTTGTTAATACATAGATAATAGACTCGCTCTTTTAAAAGCTTGTTGCTCCCTCAAAATAGAGGTAAAGCCCCTCCCCTGCCCCACCTCCACCATTTAAAAGGGTATTTAAAAGGGTCGGACCCCACCATTTAAAAGGCAAAGGGTCGGGCCAGGTCTTTTTAAAACAAAAAATTTTCTTCTTTAGCTGGCCTTGGCAAAGCACACATTTAACAAGCAAGGGGTTTCTCCCGTGTCAAAATGAATAAATGTCTGGTTCCCCTTAAGATCTTAATAATAAGCAAGTGTGGCTTGGCTTTATATAGAGAGGAGAGCAAACCTCTCCTGATTAGATGTCTTAAGAGCATACTCGCTTCTAAAGTTTCCTTGGGTGAGATTTCAAGGTAAGCGAGTACATAAATAACTTTTCTTTTTAAGGTCACTTTTTAAATTAATAAGTTGGGGAATAAAGGGTTTTACTTATTCAATCGATTGAGGGTTTATCTCCTTTAGACCTGGCCCTCTCCCTTTTGAAGGCATCTTAAGTTATTACAGGTGTAATATGAATCGAGTGGTTTCCTCTGGGTCAAGCTCTCCCTCTTAAGCTTTAAAAAGGGGTTTTAAAATAAAAGGTTGATCTTCTCTGTTTTAAAAGGGATCTTCTTAAAAGGGGACCTTTTAAATTAAGCTTCTTTCATTTAATAGTTGTTTTTTAAGGCCCTCAACTCATTATAAGGATAGAGAGCTTGGATTCAGAGGGTCGAGTGCCCCTTTCAAAATAGAGAGCAGCCCTGGCAGTCTAACACAACCAATCGATTATGGGTGGGAAACCTCTCTATTTTAAGGTTAGCCGATTGTAAATTGATCCTAGAAATTTTTAACGAAAGAAGGGTTACTCTCTTGATTCCATGTAAAAAGACCGATCACCACATCCTGGGGTTTAAGAGGAAAGGAAGGTTCGGTTCCTACATCCAGCTTAAAGTTTTCAAGCTGTTGTGGGAGAGAATAGGATAATTCATTACCAAGAGAGTTGCACCTTGACAAGGCATACGATGAAGAGGGGTTCGAACTTGCGACCATTAGGAGAGGCCCTTTAGATAAAACTCCCACCAATCAGGCTATATCATGGCATAGCTCTTGAGAAAGATTATCTATTCTATATGGTAAAATCCCTAATTTGTACACAGGTATAGATAGTGTCTCCCCATTCCTTGTTGGTCTTGTAGAGTGATGAAACCGTCCAACCCTCCGCTTGTCTCATCATTGGTCCCCTCTTATATAAGGTTCACGTTTAAGGTTCTTTCCAAATGAGCAGGAGGTCTTGGTCGCTTCAGAACTTCAAGGGGTGCGAAGAGGTGGGCCTTGATAAAATGGCTATCTATGTTGAGTCTATCTCTTGACTCTCTGTCTCTTTCAACTAGTAGTTGCATTCCCATGTCTATGTCCTACTACAACTTGGACGAGTCCCTTAGTATGATTATGAGGATTGAGTCTTTCCGGAATGTGTGAGAGTAAAGAATGTAGAGCTCTTTCATCTAGAGCGTGATCATATGATAAAATGATAGAAATATGACACACGAGATTCGCTTCCATTCGATAAAAAACCTCACGCCTCATTCATCGAAATGAGGCGCCTGTCCCTCAACCCCCGAACCAGTGGAATTCATCATTTTCTCTGGTCCAATTCAAAGCCATCATAGGAAAGAAAAAATATGTTTTATGAAGGAATAACAATGGTTTCGATGAGTGCAGGATTCAGACCTTGGAGAAATATGGAGAACCTCTCTTAATAAAGCCTAGGGGATGGCAGTAAGCATTATGAAAAGGGAGCATTTGAAATACTTGTAGGATCATGATCATCAGTAACTGCATCACGATCACAAAGATTGGAATCTTCAACTCATTAATCTTAATCTTCATCTCTCTGATCCAAATCATAATCTCTCTCTTGATCATCAAAATCCTAATCTCGATCTTTAAACTTTGAATCTGGCTATCGATTTGACTCTTTAACTGGTTTAAGGTAAGCAATTGGGTCTCTCTAAAGAATATCAAAATCTTCCTATCGATCATGAAAGATAGAATTTGGATAACGAAGGTATGAATCATGATCATCAGGAGGAACTGAATCTTGATCTCGTCCTATAATTATGCCTAGGTCATCTGAAGCTAGTTGTGATGTTGCTAGTTCAATAGGTGTTGTTGGATCACTGGTATTAGAAGTTGCTGCTACTACTGGATAAGTTGCTATTGGATCTGCCAATATAGAGTTAAGGGTTGTAGGATATGAAACAAAGGGATCTGCTTCTACCGTAGGTGCCCTTGCCTCTACTTTTGCTTCTTCAATTGCTTCAACGGCTGCTTGTGGTGAATGAACATCAACCATTGCTTCCACCTTTGCTTCTGTTTACTACTTAGATGCTTCCTTTGCTTCTCGATCCCGATCTTTATCTTTATCTACATCTGGATCTTTATCTAGAATTGGAAGGGATGTTGTTGGACAAGGTGGTGTTGGTGAAAGACCTGGTAAAATAACGAAGCCTAGTGGTGCATAAAGTGCATGAAGTCAAAACAAAGGCAGATGTGCAAAATCTCGAAACACATTATCGATGTGCATAAAGTGTCAGATTGTGCTAAATTATGATATATGCCCTTATGGCCCTTATGGGTGATGCCTTTGCCTTTACCTTTTATGCTATTGGTGGAAATGCAATATGATCTACTACTATAATATAGGTGGATTGACTACTTACATTAGATATGTGTATGGATATACTACTTAAATGGGTACTGCAACCCTAGCTACTGGCTTTCCAACAATGGGCTCTAGATCTCGATCTTGATCTGACAACATACATACCACACTACCCCACCCAGATGGTGACCATTGCACCGCTATAGATACTAGATACCACAATAAGGGTGACAACATTATTAGTAAGGGTAGTAACCTATGCATCGTATAATGATACAAGCGCTCCCTCTTGAATCAAAAGACAACATCAGAAATGACTGCATCAATGACTTCATCAATGGCTTAACCATAAAGAATCAAGTGTGGAATCAACAACATAATCAAACTCGTAAGCAACATAATCGACTGCGAAATCAACAGGATCATATGCCTTTGTTGCCCCTGCTACCAGCCACTTAAATGGGTTATTTCAATGGGCAATGAGCTATCAAAATGTTGCTCCTAAAACTGCTCTCAGGTATGGAACTGCTTACTTTGGCACTGTAACTGGATCATCTGGATCAGTCAGTTAAACAATCGTTGTTGTTGGATCTTTAACGGAATCTACAACTTAATTAACAGGATAAACTTTTAGCTATGCTATTGGCTCTACGGAATCTACTGGGTATCAAACTGCTTGCTTCAGTCAAGATCCAGATTCTGAGAGTAGTGATTGAGAGCCTGATTCTTACGTTCGTGAGCATGACCCAAACCTTCGTAATCCATATACGCCATAAGCAAAGCAAGCAACAATACTATAGTCAGTTGTTCTAGATCGAAAACCAGCCCTAGTAGCAATAGAGGTAAGGATGGCAAGAGCAAAGCAAGCAATAGATCTAGCAGCAGATCCAATTATGGATCAAGACCTAGCATGATATCCATACCTAGTATTAACACCAATAGGAGCATAAGTAGCTAATACGTAATAAGCACTAGTAACATACCCAATAGTAGGACCAACACCATAAGCTAGGGTTGCAGGAGCAGAGCTATAACCATATCCATACGTTGGTCCAGTTAAAGAACCAGTAGTAGATCCATTAGTACCAATAGCAATACTAGAGCTAGTCCTATATCTAGTTGAAGAATGAAGAACCAGTTGACTAAGTTATAGTTCCTTAAGCATAACCAGTTGAGACCATAGATCCATATCGATATCCAGCAGATACGAGGGTGACATTACGAGTACCAATAGTAGCATATCCAAGTATGTATTCTATAGAAGCAAAGGTATAAGCATAGCCAGTTTCAGTAAACCCACCAACATAACTATTAGTATCAATAGCAGCATAGGAAGCAAGGGTAGATCTAGTCGAAGGACCAGTAACATTAGTAGCAAAGACAGGTATAAATTAAGCATAACCAATAGCACCTATAGCATATTAAGTGCCTATAAACATACCTATAAGCAAAGGCAGAGATAGTAGCATAGGTGACATAAACTAGGATTGTAGAACTTTTATTTAAAGTTGTTGCTTATTCACACCCACATCCAGTAGTGTATCTAGTACTAGATCCTATGGAAGTACCAATAGCACCACCAATAGTATCAACATCTGTAGCTAAGATAGAAGTATACCTAGTATAAGATCCAGTAGTTCCAACTTATCTACCAATAGCAAAGGTATCTATTGGTAACACCAAGAACAAAGGCAAGAGCATAGGCATAAACAAAGCCATAAGTACAGGTACCTAGTAGAGCAGTTTACCCAACATCTATTACAAGTTCTTTCGTATATGAAGCAGTTGAAACACCAGTATAAGCACTAGCACCATTATCTTAATAATTGATCCAATTTATGATCAATACCTAGCTACATATGATCTAGTTACAGATCCACCAATAGTAGCTTATCCAGTTCTATATACTCTAGTAGCATCAATAGCAGAGATAGCAACAACATATTAAGTAGCAGATCCAACCATTGATCTAGCAATCGATCTAACTTTTGATATTTGCAATGCTATTGATGATTTTTTGAAGCACCACTACCACCACCAATAGTAATTATTGAACTAATTGCTCTAGATTGAGAGTCAGATGCACCAATAGTCAAGGCATAGCCAGTTGGTTTACCACCATTAGTAGATTGGTTCGATCATTAGCACCTGATAAGGCACATGCACTATCGACACTATTTGGCTTTGGATTTGCACTTGTTGGCTTTGTACCTAGCTTCACATTTGTTGGCTTTGGTATTTCTTCATAGTCTAATGCGTATGGTAGAGATTCTTAGTTTTATGATCAATATCGTGATAGGTATTTTAGTGATTGAAAGGAAGAGTCTGAATTTAGGGATCAAGACTTGGATTAGGACCCTATAGGACAATACCCTATGGGACCAAATGCTATAGGACCAACATCCTTAGTTACATATTTAGCCAGTGAAAGTTTTGGCTCCAAGAGGTGAAGATCCAGCACATCGAGACTTAGTACTAAATCTAGAGCGAGACCCTGTTCAAGAGCAAAATCCAATAGGACAGGTATACACGGTAGCCATGATCATGATAAAGATAACGCTAGTTGTTTACCCAACAACGAAGGCAAAGGACACAAAGGCAAAGGCTTCATTAGCAGCGTATCTATTTCTATAGGTATAGCAAAGGCGTATGTAGAAGGCAGTTGACCACCACCTGGCAAGGGCAAAGATAGAAGCAGGAGCAGCACCAAAAGCATCAAGAAAGCTAGGAGCAAAGCCAATTGTGGTTTAAGTTCCTTATCAAGACCCGTACCCTATAGCTTCCCTTCGTACGGTTATAGACCTAGAAGTAAATGCAGGAGCATCCCTTCCATTTCGAGAGCTAGAAGCAGGAGAGGTTGTTGTTTACCCATAAGCAGTAGTTAAAGGTCTACCATCATTCGGTTTAGAAAGTGGTTAAGCAAGTGATTTTGTAAATGGAGCATACTGGGTTCTCGCACCCACCCCATATAGATAGTTGCTTCAATCGACCCAACCCCCATTGAGAGAGGAAGAGATTCTATATACTCTTTTTCGAGTGAGGAGAATCTGACACTTTGACATGGCTACTATGGTCACTATAGAAACACTATTTCTCTTTTACAAGTGAGTAAAGATCTGATTCATCGAATCACAAAAGGGCTTAAGGATATATCAACAACAGGGATTTTCTTTGGCCTACCGAGGGGAAAGACTCACAGTCCACCGTACTGACTTATAGGGATAGGTATAAGAATATATTTGAGCAAGGTAATATTTAGCTAAAAGGGGGAGAAGAGCAAGGAAGAAGTTCTATTTGATGAACCAATTCCAAGGGAGGATATCGGAGCACATCATGTGCGAACTCGGGTTAGAAGCAAATGCGACCTCCTTCGCCCCCTATGTGCTGAGAATAAGAGGAGCCAAAAAGTTAAAGTAATTGAAGCTTCTCAACACATTGCTTGTGTGAAGATTGTTGAAGATGGAATGTGGGGAGAATTGAAGGAAGCCTTTCAAGGTCTTATTATTCCCTCAGCACCTCCAGGGCCAAGAGAAATGGGAAGTTAGCATAATGTTCAAAACTTCATTTATCTTTTGTGGCCATAAACTTTTGTCTCTTCGTTCTAAAAAGTGAGTTTTGTCTTATCTACTCAACCATTTAGTGCTAGAAGGGTTGCCCCCCTCTGTTTTAGTTATGCCAAAGCAACCAAATTTTATGCTCAGCTAGTAGAAGATGTTGAGAGAGACACTTGTTCCACCAGTGGGTATCAAAGTTTCTCCACAACAAATAGATTATGCCTCCTACACCATGCTTGTTGGATGTGGGGAATATTACTCAGGTTTAGGGAGGGATGCAAGCATATCAATTGCTTCATCCAACTAGAGAATTGGTCCAGTTGTTAGACTTGTTGAGAAAGATGCGAGGACAAAGAAATAGGTATAGAAAGGGGGCCCTACAGTTAGCAGATGAAATATGTTTCAAATGAATGTCATTCCAACTTGTAACAGTTAGTATCTCCCAGATCTAGCTATGGTTTTGCATGCCTTGGATTTATAGCTTATCTTCAATATGTTGCTCCCCCAGCTGCTAAGGTTGAAGAAAGTGATCTAGATGTGAAACACATACCGATAACTCTACAGATCGAGGTGGATCTCGAGTGAGGTTGACATGCCACAGATAAACGTACACATTCTAGGTTGTGCACTAGGAATGACTGACAATAACTTGAATAACCGATTCTGCCAACTCTCAGGTCAATATAGTTTCTAGTGCTAAAGAAATAGTTAGTGAATGAATGTGGTTTCATCCCAAGCATTGGTACGACTGGTCATATCCGGGATAGTAGCTTTGAAGATGATGCTTGCATCTAGCATGTTTTTGATCTTTGCGTTGAACATCGTGGAATATTTTTTGTTCATGCGGGATGGCCTGCACTCCTATTGTGCTCCTTGTATTGATAGTATTTGATGGATGCACATTGAAATTCCCTTGGGGTTCTTGTAGGTCTTGCAAGACTCTTTTGTACTTTATGATGGTTTTCAATATTGTTGCCTTCATATTCAGATCCCAATCATCACCACAATTGATGATCTTCTGTAAATTAGTTTCATTGAGGTTAACTCGCAACATTTTTGGTCCTTCATATCTAATGGTGTCAAGTTCCTCAATCATTTTGTTTGCATCAAACATGTGTGAGACCCTTTATCTATTTGCATGTTGTGAATGCTATACGCTGCAAAGTTTGGGGGAAATGCCAAATTTTCCTTTTCCTACTTTGTTACACATGCATTGCTTGTTTGAGTTCTTACGCTTGCAAAAGTACTCGATTTGGCTACCTTGAAAATGTTGAGTATGACCATTTTCTCCTTTGTGTATGCTCTCATTTGCTTTGATATCCAAACATATGCATCTTGGTTGGAAAACCTCATTATGCTCCATCTTGCAATGGATAGGATTGCTCTCAGAGTGATATTCATTCTTTGCACACTCAAATTGAAGGACATCATCGTCTTTTGGCTCCATGTTGGCATTTAATCTCATTTTTTTTTGTTGTGGAGAGTTTTGAGTCATCCAAGCATGCAAGATGCTCGTTTATCGATAAGTTGCTTAGGTTGACGATAGACTTATGATGTCTTCTATAAAATTTTAGATGGTCTTCTTTTCCAATAGTGATCGACCTTCCCCATTCTCAGCCAGTCATGACTTAATAGGATGTCATATGCTGCATTTTACATTGTGATCACAATGATGTTGAGGACAAATGTATGTTTTACAGTAGTGATTTTTTTATTCTATCAATACTCACATGATTTGAACAATGTTCCATGGGTATTCATTGCGGGATTTGGGGGCCGTCTCGGAGATGTGTCTCATTGTTCTCGTCTTGGAATTTTGTGGAACATAGTTGGAATGCCATACAGGTCAACTTCCAAGAGATGGAAATTTGGTGGTTGAAAGCTTGGTGTGCCCAATTTTTGCCAAATCTTTTCTAGGAGTGTGTTCACACCTAATGCCCCACCCATTATGATATGTGTCAATTTGTGGCCTAGTATATTAATGTGTAGCAATATCAATTTTTCTTAGCAGCAGTCATCAATGCTGGGTTGATAAATTGGTCCTTTGTTGCTGTCTTTGGTGGCTATTTTGTAAAGGTATTTTAACTTCTTGATCCTCGGGCTATATTCCCCAAGGTGACATGCGGTTTGGGAATTATCTTCAACAAGGTTGCGACCTTAATTCAAATTGGTATACTTGACTGCAGGATTTAAGTTGATATTCTTTGTGATGTTGATTGCTTGTCACATGTGGGTGTGGTCATCACCCTTTTTTGGTCTTTGTGCTTGTCATCTTGTCCTTGACATTCGTATGACCCTTCTATCAATGCTTGCCCAACTTTGGCTGTTTTATGTCAATCAATTTGATATTTTGGTTCCCCCCTCCCTTTTTGGGACAATTCTCTTCTGATTGGTTGTATATCATTCATGTGCTCGATTTGGTGGAATTGGTACAATTACACACAAGGTGCCCCCATTCTTGACAAGGTCACTCGGTCGTATCATGTTGTATGTGATTGTTTGTGTTCCTTGCATCTTGATTGTTGATTTTGCTTCCCTTAACTGTTGCCTAAATAATGGCCACTTATGCCAATTTTGGAGGTGTTGGGCTTCTTGTTGGCCTCCTTATGCAATGCTAGTATTTGACATTTCTTGATCTTGACATTAAATGAACGCTTAGTAAGTGTTAATGCACCTCACAAATGTTGTAGTAGATATGTTTCAGACAGTTGGCATTGGTGTATCCATTTGTCCTACACTCTGTGTACCATATGTCCTACACTCTGTGTACCATATGTCCCATCTATCTTTCTCCTTGTTGTCTTTGATTTCTCATAGCATGCACAACATATGTTTTTGAGCACTTCAATTGACGGTTCTCCCTTGTCACTATCTTTATTGTAGTCACTTGTCCGTCAGATCCGACTTTTGCCACCCATTATCTTCTTCTTAATCTCTAGGTTTAGTGCTCTGTTTATTTCTTTGTGGTAGGGTGTGGGTGGAACTACCTTCATATTCTTCCAAAAACTTAGAAGAAATCCATCTATGAACCATCATTTGTTTAGTTTGTTTGCAGGCCAAATCATTTTTACAAGTAGCTTATTTAAATGATGGTTAAAGGACTTCATCTATTTGATCATTGTTTTGTTTGGTATTGTATAATTTTGTGACAATTTCATTGTTATTGCTTACAAAACATAAGTTCTCCTAGAATGCACTCTTTAACTCATTCTAGGTGGCATATGGTGTTCGTAATTGTAGTATCAATCAATTGCCACACCTTTGAGCATTGTAGGAAAGGATGTCATCAAATGTGCGTCATTGTGTTGTCCATTAGCATTCTAGATGATGACACAAACCACTTTGTGGAATTGTGTCCTTCTTGACATCTTTGGAGAACTTCGAATATTTCTATTTTGTAGAAACCATTCTCCATTGGACATTTTTGCTTGTGTATGAGTCAATGAGAAAGGTGTTTGCACACTATTCTTAGGTTGGTTTTGGCTCTAAATGTGTATTGTTGCTAACGACTTTCCTTTGTCAATTGCTTGTCCAAACTGGATGCCAAGACATCTTCTAGTGTACATGCTTAAACTTCATGACCATTGTTACATATAGACCGTTATTGGCATGGGTGATTGTCATAACTCCACTCACTATCAAACACATTCCTTTGCAAGTACTTCCTTTTAGACTTCTATCTTGATGCACTGTTGGACACACCCTCCCAAATTTGCATGTGTTAGTTCTTTTGTAGTCACTCTCCAATCACACTATCTTTTGTGACTGTCACGAGTGACCTCATCATTTGTTGCTTCGTCATGGACACCTTCATTGCATATGCAATTGTCACCAACTTTGCTGACACAAACCTCATTGGCATGCGCGTTTCGTAATGGCTTGCATCATCGCGAGCGTGTTCATTACTCCTCATCTCATCAGGAGCGTCTTCAACACGCATTACTTCAATATGCTCGAGGTCAATATTCTACTCTTTTGTCGATAGCAACAATGTCTCCAATGAAGCCCGATTCTCTTTAAGTGCAGTTTGTTTGTTGTCTGAACTTAGGTTTCTTGTTTGAGGACTCCCCTCATCACAAGGGGCACATGCATTGGATCTCAAGTGATAAGATTTCCTTTGTCAACCAAATAGTCATGATGACATTGCCACTAGTCATTGCATGTTTTCATTCAAAAGAAATGATTAGAGGTGTTTCCACACTCTCTCTTCCCTTGTCATAAGGGGGCTTTATACCTTCTACATTTCCTTCCATTTGTAAAAGGGGCTCTTGTGGTTCAATTAGACTTTGTCATGCTTCCACGTGCACATTGTTGACACATGTTCATTAGTTATCACGTTTGTATACCACATGATCTACTCGGACTTGAGCATAGGCTCTCACTAATGTCGCCATTGTTATGTCCGCACACATTGTGGTCTGTTGGTCACCTTGTTCTCAAACTAGACTCAATACAATTTGAATGCCAAATATAGTATATAGTTTTACATAATCCAAAACAAGAATACGAGTAATAGTAACAAAACATGTAGTAAAGGTAAATAAACAACAATTAGAATATTCATACCAACAACAAGGATATGCGATTACTATATGGAAATAATGCATTGACAAACCAGTTGTGTACATAGGACAACACCATGCACTCATGCAAATGTATATTTAAGCATCAAACACCATAACCATGATAGGTGATGATGGTATACAATAATACTCCATGAGACTAGAAATTGGTAAATATATACACAAATTAACAAGGAATGGTTGTAACCAACTAATCACCATACATCTTAATATTCAATTACATATGTGAAATTTAAAGTACCCTATAACTTTATGTGAAGTACATTCTTACGAACACTTAAGTGTCACACACACACAGTCAACAACCTGTGAAACATATGAGAAAATGACAAACTATATACAAGACAAAATGCTCGAGTGGCTTCTCACTACTACGATGGCTCTTGAGCTTGTTACATGTTGGTCTTGCCATCCATTAATCCATGTGAGATCCATTTGATCAAACAAAAATTAAATTTCAGAGTTCATTATTGATTTTCTGGGTTAAATATTGTTTAATTGTTGGAGTATTTTCTGTAAGTTTGATTACTAAAATTTTTAGAACTTTCTTGATGAAATTAAATACTCTTATTGTAGTGCAGATGTTGATAGTGTTTAATTTTAGGTTCCTTCAATTGTTGTTGATTAGTATTTTGAGACTTACCAAGGGTTGTATTTTGCATAGTAGCAATTAAAAACTTTATCTTCGCTTTTAAGTTGTTTTTTTCAATAGTGACAGGAACACTAACTTTAGACTTGATGCACTTGGCTTGGTTTGAGTCTCTGTTACTATTGGAAGTCTGTCACTTAAAAGACAATCTCTTTGTCAATGATCAGACTTCCCCTTTGTTGTTTACCTTTGGTTCTTCCATATGATTCTTAACTTTTATAAGAAGACTTTGCTTATGTTTTGTTAAACTAACCATCTCTTTATCCTTCACGGATAAAATCTCATTATCATAGGCCCCTTGCAATGTATGTGCTTCGCTTTTCGATATTTAAGTTCGGTAGACATAGCCTAGTTTTGGTCATATAATGTTGAATATCCTCTTCTTGTTTTTAATAATTTGTTTACCTTATTTATTTATAGTTTCTATTGCAAAGACCCTGTTTTTTAATTAGTTGGTCTTAAAGGATTGAATCATCTATGATTTCATTTCAGTCAAATAATGCACTACAAATCAAGGTTGGGTTTCAATTAAATTCATCTTTCTTTATTTTTTTGGTATCTTGGGTTGCACCTTTTCATATATGGAATACTACCTCTTTTCATCTTGTCCCTCTTTAAATTCAGGTTTAATTTTTTCCTATCTTGGATTGTCTTTTTTCTATCTTAGTTCACACCCTTTTGTACTCAGATTGCACCCTTTTGCATCCCATGCTTAACACTTTTTGGTCTTAGGTTGTGTAGGTGGACAAAGCGATTATATGCAACCTTAAGAGCTAGCATGACAACGAGTCTCTAGTCAAGTCATTACATATACATTTTTGTCACATGTATAAGTATTAGGATGACGTGTGTTCGTAATAAAATAGTATGTAAAGGACTATAGGGTACTTTTTCATTGTTCTATGTACATGGGTATTGGGTAGTTAGGTTGTAGTTGGCCAGGTGTGGCAGTTGTCAGCTCCCCACTGATATCCCGTTGACCCTATGTATTCTCTTCATTCTGGTTGGGTGTAGTTGTTGTTGAATGTTGTCATTACGAATATGACATATTGTATAATTTGATTAGATTAATTGCTGATGTATTTTTGTTTCAGAAATTAACATGACATACTGTTGTTTGTATTTCATGGTTTGTTCTTTCTATGATTGCGTTCGCTTATCGTAGAATAGATTTATATTTGCTTTCTGTTCTTATTCTACTATACCAGATTCTCTAGTTATGCGTGACTTGAATATTCCTTGATTACTACAAGTTACATGCTTTCATCTTGCAGGTTTAGGTCTCAAACCTTAGTATCTCATGTTGCACCACTTGTGCATTGTGCAATACCTTCTTGTGTCTTGGAATCACCACCTGTTTGTATCTTGTGGCAGAAAAATGTCGATTGGATGCCAGGCAGAAGTTGGTTGGGTTTTAGGAATGTTTTGGTCAAGTATTGGTCATTCCAATTTCCAACCATTGGCAATTGGATGAATTTTTTTTCATAGGCCAATAGAAGGTATAGGCTACTAGGGTGTAATTTTATTGTTGTTGCATCTTTCTTTTCTCTTCTTTTCTATTTTGTGATTTTTTTTTTTTTTCTCTTTCTTATTTTTCTTCTTCTACCTCTATATTCTTTTGTTTATTCTTTTTTTGTTTTTTTTCTTTCTTTTCTTTTTTTTTTTTTACTTGTTTTTTTTTTTCTTTTTTTTTTTTTTTTTTTTTTTTTTTTTTTTTTAATTTTTTTGGTTTTTGTTATGTTTTGTATATTTTTTATTTTTGTTTTTTTTTTTTTTTTTTTATTTTTTACTTTTTTTTTTTATTTTTTTTTTTTTAATTTTATGATGCCCAATATAATTTATGATCATACATCAGAATTCAAAGCAGATGTTCTAGCATGTGGTTATGATATGACTTGTAATGGTTAATTATATTTCTCATGTACAATGCATAGAAAATTTGATATATATGCATTAAAGAGAGATCAGTGAATGACATCTATGCCAAATGATAGACTGCTATATAATATCCAAAAAGTCATGAGCTATTCTATCTATATGTTAGTGAAAATAACCTTATAATAGGTTACCTAGTAGTCAGGTAGTATTTATTATAATATATAAGGTTATAAAACAACATGCTATTATAAAATAAGGTAGGCACTAGTTTTAACTTTCAGTACAGATAGTTGGTAGCACAATTGGTTGTTGGTCATGATGGGCAGTCAAAATATACGAAGATTTTGTGTTGATATATTTTAATTGCTTTTACAAATGTCTTCAGCTTTCTTAGGCATTTTTAAGGGTGGTATCAATAAGTGTTCAATGCAAGTCTATTTTAATTCCAGTTCAATCTTAGGTAGCTTTTGATGCCAAATCAATCCATATTCCATCTTTACTATACTCCAAGCATTTAGTGTTGAGTAATTCATGTTTTCATTTTTATTTTTGAGTAATTCATGTTTTCATTCTTATTTTTAAATAAATGTTTTCTCTCATGGTTTGGAATTTATTTAAATTTATGTTTCTTGTTGACATTAATAGGTAGCAGCACTTGTTCCTAAAACTGAACTGGATGGTGAAGTGGGTGACACTCATATAGCACTGCAGGCACAATTGATGAGTCAATGTCTTCGCAAAATGACCCATGCTTTGTCTTGTTCACAAACTCTTCTTATTTTTATAAATCAGGCAAGTAGTATTTTCTTTAGTGATATGTAATGTTTACAAGCACATAGTTTTATGAGATATTTTATCAAACTACTAATCTGAAGCAAGTTCTGTAGACACCATTACCTTTCTCTTGAGAATACGATCGTTCTATGTATTGTCATTGCAGGTGAGAGCAAAGATAAATACATTTGGATTTGGTAGTCCAACAGAAGTTACCACTGGGGGCAATGCATTGAAGTTTTATGCATCAGTCCGTCTAAATATTTGTAGGATTGGCACTGTAAAGAGAGGGGAAGAGGTATTTACCATATGATCTGTTTCTTTTAGTAGCCTATGGTTTCTTTGTTTCTTATCTTTTGTTTATATAAATATTTCCAAAGTGATGAATAACTTTAGTCTTGACTAATAGAATGTATTCCTGTGCTTAATTTGTATGCCCGCAAAGTCCAGCCTCTCTCTCAAGATTTTTTTTTTTGATAAAATAGTTCTGAAGCAGATTAAGAACTATTGTTGTAAGCACAATGAGCTTTTGACATTGTGGTAAGCAAATGTTCTGTTTGGCAGGACAGGAGGTTGCAAAGAAGACGGGTCCTCAAACACTTGGAAGTCATGATTCCAATTGAAATACTTCAAACATGCCTTTAGTCTTTTGAATCATATAGGTCTCAAAATTCAAACAAAATCACAAGTTATGGAACATAATTGTTTGTGGGGACAGGACAACGTAATGGAAAGGAAATAAAAACAATCAATCTTTAATGCAATCCTTGCCTTTTGCCAAAATGAACCAAATGTTCGTCATACATGTGACCTAATAATTTAAGCAATGGTTAAACCTAAGTTTAAGGATACAGAAACAGGGGTATTGTGTCCTGTGTCCAACATATCCAGAATGGGTTTGAGTACAGATATGCCACAGATACATATCCATTAAGCCTCACATGCTGCATGTATTAAGATATGGTCCAGTGTCATTGTGCCTATCTGGGATGTGTTTGGATATGTTATGATGTATCTTGCTTGTTGTGGGCCTATCTGGGATGTATTTGCATCAATGTTGCATGGAAATGGAAACAGTATCTCACATGGATACGTATTGGATATGGATACAGTTGGAACAATTGGCAAGCTCTTTGGCAACAGAAAGGAATTGAATTACGTATGGGTCCACTTGCTTGGTGAAGTGAAACAGGTCGGGCTCAAAAAAGAAGAATATACAAGAGAGCAAACAAAAGATTGGGATGTGAATCTTGAAAATCATGACCTGGGTATTTCCATGGTTGCATTTGATGTTGAAAATGATAAAACTACTTCTCATGTGGGTTGTATTCCAGTTTTGGTGTTGATTTTGAAGATTAAGAGCTAAGTTTATACTATATCCCATGTAGTTCAATTTTTCTGAACATGTATAGTTTGATCTATTAAGGTTGACATTTGACATTAAACATTGCTCTCTCTTTAAAACCTCTCTACTATAAAGAGCTCAGCTCCTCTCGGAGGAGCACCGATATAAAGAATAGGATGAGACTGCCAACACGGTCAGATTTTCGTCTCGCCTATCTATCCATAACGGGGGGGGGGGACATTTTTGCTATTTTGAATGACCCTCAGTACATAATTGACAGTTCAGGAATGATCAAATATGGGGAGATCATCAGGGATAATTTAATTAGTGAAAAATTGAATTCTCTTGAAAATCAATTAGCTCATCCTCTCCCCTGTCTCTAAATCAATAAGGTCGAGCTCTGACCTGGATTCGAGTTCCTGACCGCTGTCGACTAGTCTCTGCCACTGATTGACTAGTCTCTGCCACTGATTATATAAGATTGAAACAGGTTCCCCATTCATCTCACATCATTCAAACAAACCATATAGCCATATTATATGGGTCCGGCAAGATTTTAGCCTGGGTCTCCAAGATTTTAGATTTTAGCTCATGCCATTTTATATCTATTTATGATTTTCTAGTTCAGTTTGTCTATTCATTTTAAAAGTATATGGTTTTTACTTCTATTTTGTT
Source organism: Wollemia nobilis (assembly GCA_028583015.1). Taxonomy (NCBI): domain Eukaryota; kingdom Viridiplantae; phylum Streptophyta; class Pinopsida; order Araucariales; family Araucariaceae; genus Wollemia; species Wollemia nobilis. Next base: position 20,347 of record JAQPPZ010000360.1, on the reverse strand, counting down.
CTTTTAATTAGGTATTTCCTTCGTCGTTTCTGCATTTTTGAAGGTTTTGAGGACTCGTGTTTTCTAAGGCATTTCCTTTTTCGGAAACCATACATGTGTCCAAGTTTCATGCAACTTGGTTTTAAATTGAGATAGAGTGCATGAATAATCCTTGGTTTAAAATGCCTTTGATGGCTTGAAGAAATGTTTTGTAGACAAGGTAATAAGGACACTGATATCTTCATCTGCATCATTTTATTTTTCATTTTCATGGGACATTCGATGAGCCTGTGCATGCTTGTTGACTTAACATCCTTAACTAAGCCATCTCATTTAGAAGTTACGCAGTTGGTGCACTGTTTAAAACTTTGAATAGTATACATTGCATGTTATTAAAAAATTAAATTGTGTGTGTATGCGCAAGCACACGCATATACATATTGCCCACCGTCCTCCCACTGTCATGAAATTTGGGGACAAAACGTGTCTCACAGAGATGAGTCTTCTTGTATTGCACCGTCCTTGTACTGGAAACTCTGTTGAATATAAGTTATGATGCATCTTGAATGTATATGAGATGAATTTGACAACATCTGTATCCAGATGTTTATTGACTATGAAATATCAAGTAAGGAAAGAAGAGAAAATAAGGAAAGGAAAAATAAATTAACTGACTCTGTTGAATATAAGTTATGATGCATCTTGAATGTATATGAGATGAATTTGACAACATCTGTATCCAGATGTTTATTGACTATGAAATATCAAGGAAGGAAAGAAGAGAAAATAAGGAAAGGAAAAATAAATTAACTGATATCCTAAACTAACCCCCTAACTAACAAGTAAAATGAACCCTCCCATGGAGAAAAAAACCTGAACTCTAGACTATGCTGGACCTGAACCTGAAAATTAACCCTGTAAGCTCTATGTAAGGGGGCCTGGGGGAAATGTTTATGTGAATGGAATTACATGGCAAATATTCGGGATATTTTTACTTTTAATAAATAGCCAAATAGCAGAAATTAGCCTTTGGAATTTTCTGTTTTGCAAAAGCACCTTATAACTCCTATAAAAACCAAATTGGCAAATACATACTTAAAAAGAACTAAATGTGCGTGAACATTCATATACATATGCATATGCTGGGCCAGATGTTCTGGCTTAATATTCATTCCTGCATGGTTAATGATTTAAAAGCAATGCTATGTGCAACGAGGCCACTTATGTATGATGCTACTTGTATTGCAGGAGGCTGTTCTGCATCACATATTCACAGGCTACCGTGAAGTACAGGTCTATTTGTCCTGTTACTAGCACAAGAGTTTTCACTGTTGTGGGAAAACAATACTACTCATTTCTGTTTTTTCCCACATAACTATTACTTCTTTATTTTTTCTTTTTCCACGTACCTAAACAGCTGCCAGCCTAGGGTTCCCCTAATTTAGACATGATATGTTTGGATTATGATGAGATAATTTGTAATAAGAAACAACTAAGTGGGCAGAGAACAGTCCAAATGTATGTTCTAATAAGTGAAAATAAACAGCAGCTATATATTTTTTTAAATATTTGATGCCAAAGTGAGGAGAAAGAGGATGCACAAATTTCAAACAAATTTCATTATTTTGGATAGATTAAATGCAGCTGAATAATAGCTTTTTCTAGAGAATGGAATAGAAATTTGCAATGATCTTTCGGCAGCTTTTGTTAAGAATGGTCCCAAATTGGAAGAGAGGTAATCTTATGCAAAAACCAACAAAATATTAAGTCTGTTTTAATTTCCTGATTGTTGTGGCATACATGCCTTTATATCTTAAGGTAATGGAGGTTATAACATTTGAATCAGACTGTACAATAGGAAGAACATCATATGACTTTACAAAGGCATCTATTGTGACATCATGATTATAAATATTTGTATGATATTTGTGAGATCATCGTTATTGGTACCTTGGGCTTGGATTGTTTATCATGATACTTGTTCAAAGGTTCCAAACTGATAAAGGTACACTATTGAACTAATAATATAAGGTAAAATGAAAATGTTCCTTGCTCATGCAAGAGGATCTCATATGCCCAGGAGGCATGCTGGATTGGCTGTGACCTAAAAAACCAGGATCTCATATGCCCAGGAGGCATGCTGGATTGGCTGTGACCTAAAAAACCATCTTACCTTTACCTTTTTAACTCTTGATGTCATCAAGTCACAGTTGGTTAATGCTGGTCAAGATCTCATTTTCTCTTAGTCTATTTGTCTTAAAACACAATATAAATTTATAGGTCAATTGGTGTATCATCATTTTGGCTGACAATTTCTAAGTTCTTAGTGCGGATAGCAAGGCAAAATATTAGTAAGTGTTCATAACCTGCTTGTTGATGTTATCCATGATGTTGAATGTGTACTATAGGTTTTATATATGCCAGACCAAGTGCAGAAAATAATAGCCAATACGGAAAAAAGCTTGCAGTATAAATAAAGATATCACGACCTAAATGAAACTCACAATACTATTGATGTATCTCACCAATCTTTATAATAGTTTACATGAACAATTTCTAAGTTCTCAGTGCGGATAGCAAGGCAAAATATTAGTAAGTGTTCATAACCTGCTTGTTGATGTTATCCATGATGTTGAATGTGTACTATAGGTTTTATATATGCCAGACCAAGTGCAGAAAATAATAGCCAATACGGAAAAAAGCTTGCAGTATAAATAAAGATATCACGACCTAAATGAAACTCACAATACCATTGATGTATCTCACCAATCTTTATAATAGTTTACATGACAGTCCAGTCTCTCATACAATTTGAGTGCAACAACATACACTTTGATGCATGCACCACACACAGTAATGTACAATACAATAACTCCTGATGATATTCATGATATCCTCAAAGAGACTGACATGGGGCAGATACATAGGAGAGGTGTATTGGGCAGAAGTTGCCAACTACCTAACTACCAAACCCTGAAACACCTGTGTACGCACATACAAAATTGAAAGTATCCCACGTGCATACATTGATAAAAGCAACTGGGTTGTCTAGTACATAGGTGACAACTCATGTGGCACACCTACATACAATACAACTATGGCAATTATGTACACGTGTAGCTCATTGGTGACTTGTGGATGTAGTCACATTGTGCTGGTGACAGTTCATCGAATCTGCTACCTATAAACCGACTCTCGTACATATTGCCTTTCTGAGGGCGTTGAACACCATGAAAGTCATCATTGATTCTCTCTTCCTGCATTTATATTATTTTGAGAACAATCTACTGCTGTTGACTTTCTACAGCAGTGGCCTTTTAGTTTTTTTTGCAGTGCCCTCTGTGATGGCATTAGTGGAAGAACACTGTTTTGTTTCAGTATGGTTGGAGGCATTTTTGACTGGTTGGTGATAATGTTTTCAATTATGGTGATTCCCTTAACTTGATGAAGCACATGTGCACAAGCCTAGGTGTAGCGAAAAATGACCACTAACCATTCCGCCACCAATGGAAAAATCATAGAGGTTTGGATACATAATACATTCACCAATGTGTATGATGAATTACATAGTCATGATTTGAGGCCAAAGAAAGGATTTCATTCATACTATATCCTTTAATGGAGTAGGACAAAATGGGGGTAAATTTTTATTGAAAGCAGACATCCGTTTTGAAACAATACTCTTCTTTTTTTGAGGAAGAGGACCGGGGATGAAGATTATCTGGACTTGATCAATAAATTTGTGAAGGTGGATATCAGGGATAAAAAAGGAAATGTCTATTCTTTCAAGACCATAGGTATGGCACATGGATCCCTTGTTCTTTGCTGTTAGCCAACATGTACTCCTTGGACTTTGTATGCTTGATTTGCAGATGACCTAACATTCACTATTATCAGACAAGGGCTAAAGAGAGTGAAACAAGTATGCGTGAATGAGTATTTAAAAGAGAAGTTGGGTCTACGATGAAGAGAAAAGTAATTGGCTCTCAATCTGAGCATGATGAGTTGGATGCTCATTTTGTGGTGGTTCTTGCTTTCACAACACCACTCTAAATTTGGGGTTGGCTATAATGGAGAAGCATCACTGTTAACGTTGGAGCAATAGTTCCATAAGGGATTGTAGTGGCATGATCGGATTTTTCATTCAATAATCTAGTAAAGAATGTTGGTAGTGATTTTTGAAACATGGTGCCAACAACCTTGTAAGGCATGCTATTAGTGATTTTTGAAAGATATAGCCAACAACCATGTAAGGGATGTTGGCAATGAGGAATGCACTTAGGCTATAGTGTCACAAGTTATGGTGGTAATAATGAATGTGCTTCGGCAGTAGTTTCTCAAGGTATGATGGCAATGATAAATAGGACATTTGTCCAATGGTTTTATAGCTGATGGTAGTCATGATAAATAAAATGTTTAACCAACAGTCTCATGAGGGATGGTAGCTAGAGTTAGACAATGCTTTTAAGAGGGATGGTTGTAGGATTTAGTGATAGCGAATGTCTTGTCAGGGAGGATTTAGCCCACTTAGTTATCAGTGCCAAAAGGGATGGTGGTGGCATTCTTTTTCCCTAAATGTGCCATATAATCTCTTCTTAATTAATATCAAATTAACTTCATTAGAGTATCGCATTGGAAGTGACTCCAAGTGTATGCTAGAAATGAACCCTCCTAGGCCTTTTCCCATGTGGACATATAGTGTATATCTTTATGAATCCAAGCCTATTGAGAGCTAGTTCTTGTCTAAGTATCATCCGTATGTGCATGCTGATTGGAGTTGCATCCCCTTAAAGCATTGCTTGATAAACACATCTTTTAGAAGAACAAGAGGGCAACAAGTAAAAAAAAATTGCAATTTTTTTATGAAAGTAACCTTAGCCATCTAAAAGTTATCAAGCATCACTCCTGCCTCGAGAAGAATGTAGGCAAAAGCACATAAAAGTCTGTCCGAAACCATGGATAGAAAATTAGCAATCAAGCATCTAGAAAAGATATGAATGTTTGATTTGTTTCTTTCATAGACTACCAATTGGAATATGAAGTTCCAATCTTCTGTATATGCCTTTATTACTAGACCATGATGAATCACCAGCTAACGATGTTTGTGTCTTCCATATTTCTTGAAATTGTTGTTGTCAACATGATTTAGGCTGTTTAGATTGCCAACGTTTTTTCAAGCAGTGATTAATTAGCCTTACCTAATCATATAAGTCATTTTTGAAATGTTGAAAAATGCTCTTCGATTATTCTATTTTCTATCCTACCAATAAGGACCTAACCCTTCTGGTCACAATGTTAAGATCCTCTCCTAACACAACCATTGTTATGTAATTGTGTAGTGTTGGTGTATGCTTGCACCTTGGGCGTCTAGTGTGTATGGGCCCATTATGATGTAACCTTTATTTTTATTATAAGTAGGAATTAGTAGCTTAGGTCCCCTCTTTCATGGTGTCCGACCCTTGAGCATTAGGGTTAGGGTAATTAAGAGTATATAAGGACATGGGTTTGGAGTAGAATGTATCTCATATTTTTCTCAAATTGTATTGGATCTCTGCTTCCAAGAAGGTTGCCCCCTTGAAGAGGCCTACAATATTTGTTCCGCTTGATTAATATAAGTTGTATTTCCAATCAGTTATTTTCTTAAGCACTTATGTTATTTCATTATCATGGTCAAATAGGGTTTTAAGCATTTCCTTTAATTCCTGCATTGCTATTGTGGTTATGCTTATTTTTATCTAAAGGTTCGTAACACATAGTTTGACAAGTCAAGTTTCAAGAAGCACATTACGAAGTTCTTAGAAAGCTGGTTTGTTAATTGTGTTTAAAGTTTGAGCCCTCTTTATTTCATGCAATGAATGTTAACATTGATCTTCGTAATTTCATAGTGCTCCCCATTTCAACAACCCTTTCCTTGCTAGTCTATTTCCTACAAATGTTGGTAAGAGGCCTAGTTGTCATAGATGGTGTGAATGTCCACAATGGGCATGCACAAAGTTATCGGGATTCATGGATGTGTCTGTGTTTTCAATGTTGGTGTGAGTATCAAGGGTGGACTCTTTTGATGGTTGGGTGCACATATGTGATAAATTAAATTGTATTTCGAAAAATAAATTTATCAAAAAATTAGATGTAAAAAAAAAAATAATAATATTTTGAAATTTTTTTTTTTTTTTTTTTTTTGTTTTTTTTTTGAATATAAAAATTAAAAAAAAAATTTTAAACAAAAATATTAATTTTTTAAAAAAAAAATTTTTTTTAAATGAAAAAAAATGCTTTTTTTGATAGGGCTGGGTTAACAATCAGGGTTTTAATTTTTTTTTTGCTCGGGGTTGTGGGCCAATATAGTGTCATCGATAATGGTCCAATAATGTGGATGTTCCAGGCATATAGCCCTTGTCTACATGAGATGAGACAAAGGTAGTTATGGATATACACCAAGTTCTTTGCATTCTTTGTACCTGTCTAATTCCACTTCTTAGAATAAATGAAAAGCATATGTGCTCCATCTCCATTCACAAAAAGAAGCAACACTAACTTGTGAAAGCAATTTCATATAGTTGTTATTGAGGTACATGTTTGCCATGATGCGTCCACTAACTAGGAGGATCTTTGCTTTTAGCTCTATCAAATAATTCATCCATTGTGCCAATTGGACCTTGCTCATGAACAAATAAGGAAAATTGTTTCCTAGTAATATTTACTGTTGCCACATTTTGTAAAGGGGTACAATTTCTGAAAAAATTTGAAAACTTACCTGTTGCTTCCCTCCTTCCTTCCTTTCCAGTTCCTTCTTGGCAATTTCTTGCAGTTTTCGGTTCCTATGCTGTCTGTTTTTTCATCTTTGTTGTTCCAGTTTTTCAGCAGTTTCGGCAAGTTCGGGAAAAGCCCAAAATTGTCTAAGTGTTGGGCACTCCCGTGGTCGCTCCATTTTGGGAGTGATTTCGGGAGTCGCTCCCTCTCCCGAGCGATTCCCAGCTTCACCCTTTTCTCCAAGCGACCGATGACATTTGTGAAATTTTCTAAGTCTTGAAGTATGCGCGACGCCCGTCGTCGCCTCCATACTCCAGCGCCACCCGTCATCGCGGCAAGTTGAGCAAAATTGGGCAGAGAAGTCAGAGAGCAAAGTGAAAAATATTCTAGGTGTTGGAACTACAGCGACGCCCGTCGTCGCTCATTTCCTCAAGCACCGCCCGTTGTAGCTGCAGTTTTTGAGCGACTTTGGGCGGAGAAAACAAAGGGTAGAAATTTGTAAGTGTTGCCTTGGGAGCGACGCCTGTCGTTGCTCCATTTTGGAGCGCCGCCCGTAGTTGCTCCCCCATTTTGAGCGAAATTGGGCGTAGGGAGAGGTAAGAAAACAGAAAAAATTCTAAGTGTAGAGCCTCCCGCCGTCGCTCGGTTTTGCCAATGCGCCCGCCGTCGCTAAGTTTTTCCAGCGTCGCCCGTCGTCGCTGTCTTTCTCTATGTGGGGGGGGGGAAAAAAAGGTGTGGGGGGGGGGGGGTTTGTGGGGGGGGAAGGTGTTGTCTCTTCTCCAGCGCCCGCCGTCGCCTCTCCCCCAGTCAACGAATGTCAACAGGAAGAATCAAGTCGTTGAAATTTCTAAGTCAGAGGACCTCCCGAGTTCGCTCTATCCTGGAGTGACTCCCAGGGTCGCTCTCTTCAGCAGGCGACTTCGATCATTTCTCCCTTCATCAGCTAATTCCAGACCAAGACCAAACACCCGCAGTTTTCGGGATTTGTGCCTATCAGGATGTGACAGAAGATGTGCTCAAGGTACGGGGTAGGTGAACATTGAAGGACAAACTGTACTGTGCCTACCGCATTAACCGGACCTAATTGCTCACCCACCAGATCTGCACGGAGCTGTACCATTTCCAGGTAGATCTTGCTGCAGGTACACTCACGGCCATCAGAGGTCAAATCTCGACAACTTTTGGCAGCTTTTGACAGCTTTTGCAGCTTTTGTCAGGTCTTGAATTCTGTGCTTAAATGTAATTTGGGGGGAAAATCCTGCTATAAATAGCAGATGAACTTCATTATAAAATGGTGGAAGGGGGACATATTGCTAAGAAAGCTACTGTAACTAAACATTTTGCTTCTGAACCAAAATATACTTGGCTCCGTTATTTGTCTCTATATTTTATGCAGCCTAAAACAGGTATTTCTGCATCGCGTCATTTATTTTTCTGATTGCTGTCATTCTGCATTTTGGATTTCAGCATTGGCAATTAAGTAGACCTGGAATACCGAATGAAGGATACATAGGATAGAGTTGTACTAACGGTTTCTGTTACATTGTTTTGATTGATGTTGGTTTAGTGATAGGTTAGTGACTGTGCTACTTGTTCTTCCCCACCCGAAACAAATGATATTTACATTTCTTTCTGCATTTCATTATCTCTTTCCAGCACTCTTATCTAAAAAATCAAATAGTTTAGCATAGGAAGCCGAACTTCTCCGGAGATTGGCATGGAAGGCATTCCTTCCTTCTGGATTTTCAATCTGCTAGGCGAATCTAGGGCACAATAGATTAAAATCCTTTCCTAAGTGGCAGATTCGTAACCAACAGTTTCTCTGGCATGCCCGGTGGGACACGCGTGTCTCATCCCATAAGCAGTATTGAAGCATCGGTGTTCGCCTCAGTGCTGTCAAAGGAGAACACCTGGCGACTTTGCTGAACTTGAATATTCTCTGAGTCTCAAAGACTGGTCCAATATCAAAAGCTTCTTCATGCATACAAGATGGATAGCTAGGAACGCAGGACAAGAGGTGCCTGAGTTTTACGAGCTTGACATCAACGCTGCTGGAGAGCACCCGAGGTTGATTGACTATCAAGCCTACCAAGACGAAGCTTTGGAGCAGACAACTGAAACTGAGGAGACAGCTTCAGAAAGCACGAATAACTACCACGACCCTGATCAAGATGATCAAGACGCAGACATGGCAAATCCTCAGCCAAATGCTCCTGAGTTATTCCCAGCTGTTGACTCCACTGGACCCCTCAACGTAGTTGGGCAAGATGTCGTTCTAGCTACTGATTTAAAGGCTATTCCCATGTACGATGGAACTGGGAAGACGACGTATGAACATATTCAAGACATCCTGGTCTTGGCTGCGCTTCATGCCATCACTAATGAAAGTGTCAAGACTCGGTTTTTGGCTCTCTCTCTCCGAGGGAAGCTCTTATACTGGTATAGATCCTTGTCGGAGGGTGCTATCACAGGATGGGCTCAACTGGCTGGTCGGTTGGTCAAAGGGTTCAATGAGTCTGCAGATCCGTCCTCGTTGTTGCACCAGTTTCAAACCATCCAACGACATCCGCAAGAGGAGATATCGGACTTCAATGTGAGGTTTGCGCGGTCTTGGAAAAGAGTGCCTATTGAACTACGTCCTTCCGATGGACAAGCTGCTCACTACTACGTCAGGGCATTTAGCTCGAACATCAGTTTGGTCATTAAGTTGGCCCGCATTAACACTTTTCCTGAGTTATATGAGGTAGCCTAGAGGGCAGAGCTAGATATGATTGCCATAGGTAGATTTTTGCACAAGATGTAGCCGCCGATCTACCCAGATTTCCCTCAATCACAATATCCACCAGCGTCTGCTCAAGCGTCTTCTTCGTATCCCCATCCACCATGGAATCGTGTGCCAGTTGTGTCTCAATTCCCTCCTCAAGTGCATTTCCCTATGCCACCGACACCTCAGCCCCTGTCCACACTACAATATCCAGCACTTCCCGCTCCTCCACAATACCCGGCATTGCCTCCAGCACCACCGTTAGCTCTGGTGTCGTCGCCTGCCCAGTCAGCACAACCCAACATTGATGTGTAGTCCAAAATTTTGCAACATGTAGATTCACTTACTTTCGTTTGTCAGACACTGTCCAACGACATGGATGTGATGAAGAAAAAGTAGTCCCATCAAGAATTTATTCCTAGGTGACCATATCCTCCTCCGAAGCTTACAAGAGACCAAGCTCAGGCTAATAGGCCTCCGGCTAAAAATGCTGCTAACACTGTAGGACCGAGAACTCCAGACAATTTGCACTGGTGCTCTACATGCAATGACCCCCACAGGGAAGCTACCTGCATGTTGCATCAACATTATGTCCAGACTCTCGCGAGCAGTAACCCCGAGGAGCAAGTCAACATGATTCGGGAAGAAAAGCGCAACTTTACGGTCTCAGAAGAGGACCCTGTGTCGATTCTGACCAGGAGCGAAAAAAAGCCAATGGAGGTCGATGCGGCCCAGATGCAACCTCTGAAGGTATACACCAGAAGAGAAAATGTGCAACCTGCCATGGAAGCTCCTGAGAAAGCACCATTGCCTCCACCCGCCAAAGAGAAGGCATCACCATCCAAGGCTCTTGTGACTCAACCGTCGGCCGAAACCAAATAGCAAGCTCGAGATAAGCTTAAGTATCTGTCATTGACAAAGCGACAAAGGGTTGAAGCCATGCAACAATACCGCACCAGGTACGAGCCGACGAAAGAAACAGAGGGCCCATCTTCTTCGGCCTACAACATTGTTGACAAGCTCAAGAAAACTTCGGCGAAGATCAGCATGTATGATGCTCTTCAGCTCCCTAGTCAGGTGGACCTATTGCAAGAGTCACTGAAGACCGTTAAAGAAGGAAAGCCACCACTGCCCGTGTTAGCTCAACCCTTGACAACTTCAATCACCGGAAAGAACAGGCCTCCGCCTTTCTACCTGTCTTTGCGGATGGAGGGGCATGTAGTTCACAACTGCATGATTGACTCCGGCGCCTCAACCACTGTCATGCCAAGGGCTGTATGCGAAGAAATATGCATGGAATATACGCAGAGCAGTCAAGGCATCTTGCAGCTAGACGACACTCCTGTGAAAATAGTGGGTGTCATCAAATACATCCCTATCCAGTTGCATAAAGCGCCCAAGATCGTGGTGATCCAAGAGGTTGTGGTTGTTGACCTGGAGCCCTACTTTGGCATGTGTCTCTCGAGGGAGTTTACCACCAAGCTCGGTGGATATTTGTTGTTGGACTACTCACACATGGAAGTCCCTTTCAAAGGGAGGAAAGTGAAAATGGACAATGACAAACCATCCACTTTCCTAGTCGAGCATATTCTTGAGGAAGGGCAGCAGAATGAAACGGTCCATCTGATGACCGAGGAATTGGCAGAAGTGGACCTAGTGGAAGAAGCCATAGAGCAGCTACAAGTAGAGGATGAGTTCTCCTTGCTGGATTTCAATGCCATGATTGAATCAGACATAGGTTGCTATTCTGTTACCCAGCCTGAGAAACCCAAGGAGACAGCTAAAGAAGAAACAAGTCCTGCCCCAAATGAGCTGTGGAAGCTATACACTAACGGCGCCCGATGCAAGAACGACGTCGGGGCAGGGGTCCTTCTAGTCTCACCATCGGTAATACAGAAAGATTACTGCTACAGGCTGGCCTGGAGTTGCATGAACAAGGCAGCCGAATATGAAGCCTTGTGCTTAGGCCTGAGGAAGGCGGAGAGGTTGGTGATCAAACAACTGCAGATATTTGGATATTCAGAGCTTGTGTGCAAGCAGATAACCAATAAGTGCTCCTCCAAGAAGCATTACCTCAAGGCGTATCGCAACCGTGTCTGGGACTTGATGGAGTCATTTGACTCCTTGAAAAGAATAAACATGCTGATATCTTGGCATCCATTGGAGCCAGGTATGTTCCGACTGATGACACTATGCAGAAGCCAAAGCCGGTTCATACCATCTACAGGCCTTCTGTGCCTGATAAGGACACCCACTGGCAGGTGTTCGATTTTGATGAGCAGATCATCAATTTTTTGATACATGAAGAAAGTTCAATCGAAGGTAGAGACCCTGATGACGAGAGGTATGAGGGGTTAATACAGTTGAAGAATAACCACGTCCCTAAGGGACTCATTACCCTTGAAAGCATGTTTGATCAAAATGATAGAGCAATATCTCACATGATCAAGGTCGACTCCAAGCAATACAGAGATCTGGAACTAGAACCAGGAAATGTGATTAAAGTTGGAACAGATTGCACCCCAGAGGAACTGGAACAGATTCGGGCCTTGTGCAGAAAGTATCCAGATATTGTAGCTTGGTGTTATCAGTATCTAAAAGGGTATGACAGAGAAATTATACAACACACCATAGAACTAGAAGAAGGGGTTAAGCCCTTTAGACAGAAACATAGAGCGGTTAACCCGAAGATCGAGGCTATGACGAAAGCAGAGCTCCTGAAGATGCTAGAAGCCAAGATCATATATCCTATCAAGCATTCTTCTTGGGTCGCAAATATGGTCCCAGTAAGAAAGAAGAATGGGGATATCCGCTCCCACAGATTGACCAAATTCTTCATGTGGTCGCAGGGGCTCAGAGGTTCTCTCCTGGATGGATTTTTTGGCTACAACCAAATATGGGTTAGAGACGAGGACCAGCACAAGACGACGTTCACCACCAAATGGGGAATGTTTGCCTATTAGCGCATGCCATTCGGCTTATCCAACGCTGGGGCCACATTCCAGAGGGCCATGGACCTTGCATTTTGGGAGCTGCTAAATAAGATCATTGTCATTTATTTAGATGACATGACCGGTTTTCCCACAAGAGGGAAGAACACACCTCTCATCTGGAACAAGTATTTGAAAGAGGCCGTGAGTTCGGCATATCCATCAATCCCAAGAAATTAGTCTTCGCCGTCAAGGAGGGGAAGCTGCTAGGTCATGTAATTTCTGAAAGAGGCCTAGCAGTTGATCCTGATAGAGCAGAAGCTCTCCTGAAACTCCCCATCCCAGTAGACAAGAAAGGACTCCAGTTCTTCTTTGGCCAGATCAACTTCGTGAGGAAGTTCGTGCCTGATTTTGCTCAAGTCATAAAACCTATGGCCGAACTATTAAAAAAGGATGCCGATTTTTTCTAGACTGAAGAAAGAAAGCAGGCCTTTGAAGAGATTAAGGCCAAGATCGCTCAGGCGCCCGTGTTGATAAACCCGGACTAGTCCAAGGATTTCATCCTTTATGCAGTCGGGGAACCTGAGAGCTACGCTACGGTCTTGACACAAAAGGGAGATGACGGCGAAGAATGACCAATAGCCTTCTTAAGCCAAGTAATCCAATCGCACGAAGAAAGATACAATTTTATTGAGCGACAAGTGCATGCAGTCATAAGATCCTTGAAGAAGTTTAAGCACTTCGTCTCTCAAAGCCGGATTACGGTTTTTGTGATACACCCCAATGTCAAAATTTTATTATTCAAGGGGAACCGGGTCACAAAAGGGTAGGATGGATTGCTAAAATCCAAGAATTCGACATGGAGGTGCGACCAACCAAGTTAATCCAAGGTCGAGATCTATGCCAGGAATTAGCCAGAAGTGCGGCCGCCGAGGTGTCTGCTTGTCAGTGGGAAGATCCCGTGATGGAAGGTAACTTTGTCAACTCCTTATAAGAGGAGAGTGACTGGACAGATGACATAGTGTGGTACTTCAGCACATCGAGATGTCCAGATCAGCTCACTGCCTCACAAAGGAGGTTTAGGCTTAATGCTCTGAAGTATGTTCTGCGTCCCGAGGGGTTGTTTTACAAAAATATTGATGGTGTTCTCTTACGCTGTGTTAAGGGAACGTAAAAACAAAAATTCCTCGACGAGTTCCATTTCGGAATGTCGGGAGGACACCTTTCAGGAAGGCCTATGACCTTAAAGATGATCAAAGTGGGCTATTATTGGTCCACCATCTTCACGGATGCACAAGAAGTTTGCCAGAAGTGCGAGAAATGCTAGAGGTTCGTTGGTCGAAATAAGAACGCTCCAATGCCTTTACAACCAATCCAGGTGGAGGTTCCCTTCCAGCAGTGGGGCTTAGACTTTGTTGGAAATATCTCACTAGAATCCTCTGCAGGGCACAAATTCATCCTGACTGCCACAGATTACTTCACCCACTGGGCCGAAGCTATACCCATGAAGCTTGCTGACCAGGAGACAATTATCTCCTTCCTGGAAGGGGTCCACCCCCGCTATCGCTCCAAAACTCAGCGCCGTCCGTAATCTGCGATTCTGGGAGGTGCTCCAAGGGAAAGGCAGGCCGAAAAGTTTCTAAGTATGAAGGAGCTGCCCGAAGTCGCTCATTTTTCTGAGCGACGCTGGGAGTCGCTCCTATTTTCGAGCAAAATTCGGCGGGCCCATCTTCAAGGCGCCAGAAAATAATGAAAAATTTTCTAAGTATGAGTTGCCCGAAGTCGCTCATTTTTTCGAGCGACGCCGGTCGTCGCTCATTTTTTGAGCGAAAATGGATGGGGTGTATACTTCAAGAGAAAAAAAAATCGCGCTAAGTCCCAGAGGATGTCGGTCGCTCGTCGAGACACCTAGAAGCTCAAGATTGCTCACTTTTTCAGCGACTCCAGGATTCGCTCCTAGTTTCGAGCGACCTTCGTCCCCGACGCTTATTTCAAAATTATGAACCTCGTGGTGCGTGCCTAGGCGTCGACGGATGACGTCATAAAGGCCCACATTTTAAAAGAAAGGTTGACTGTGCAATCCCCAATGTTGATTTCATTAAAGAAAAATACGAACCTTGGGTCGATAAAGTACAAGTTACGCTCCCCAAGGAAGATCTCATGCACAGCTATCGAAGAATAACAACACGCCCATCCACTTCGCGCATCGGGGCTTTAATTCCACCACCCGCCATTAATACCAAGTTTTCACCTTTCTCTGTTAAAAGGGCACAGTCGCTTATTCAACTGCCAGAGTTAAATTTCGAGCTGCGCTAAAGATAAAATCAGAATTTCACCCGACAAACAACTCTAATTTCGAATTTCCTTTGGTGCCATGGGTAAAAAATCAGTGGCCGAGAAGGGCAAAGCTCTTGAACATGTAGCTTCTAGCGCGTCTCCGAGTGAGTCGCAAGAGCAGGCAGCTTTGAGCACACCTGAGAGAGAATTGCCGAAGGAGAGGAAAGGCAAAGGCAAGTCCAAGAGCACAACGAAAAAAGGTCCTCCTCCGTCGCCTGGAGACCGCCTAGGAGGTTACAAAGACGACGATTACACGCTTAGTATTACGCAACTGCAACTCACAGTGAAGGAATGGTGCAACAAGGTCCCAGCCTCGCATTCTTTCTGTGCTACATACCACTCGAACCTTTCTTGGTTCCTATGTCTGCCTGTTCACCATTGCCTAGAGCTGGTTGAGGCCGTCACCAGATATTACAAGCCGAGCAACCGATAAATTTGCGACCATGAGGGGAAGGTATTGTTTTCCCTCTACAAGGAGAGCGTTCAGATGGCGTTTGCACCAGGGCACTTGCCGGACTGGAATAACGTCGTTAGAAGGATCAGCCTGGGAAAACAAATAAATAGGTGTGCGGATAATCAAAAAATGAGGAAATTCCTCAATGCCCAGCTGAAACAACCACTGCAAGACAGAGAATGGCCGAAGTGGCCGATACCTTTGGAGAGCTTTAAAATCCGAGCTATCTATGCCATGCTGGCCTGGGTGTTAGGCTGCGACACTGACACAGTGGTGCACCCATATCAAATTTCCCTCGCAGAATGCATCTTGCATGGGGAATTCTATTGACCCCAACGCCTCAAAATTAGGAATGAAATTGGTCTTCTTTGACTAGGCAAATTGGGTCGCCTATGGAATTCATTCAAGCCTTGTGGAGCTGAAGGAGGGAAGGAGCGCTGAGTTTCGATACTGTTCGTTCCTGACATGGTTGTTCCTATTCCACATGCATGACCAGATGAAAACTGTTCCGCTCCAGTAAAGGGATGAAAATGGCACGCAGTTGTCAGTGTACGAATGGACGAATGTCCTGTACAGGAGGGAATCGCACTACCTGTTTAATTTTAAATTCTTAGGAACTGCCCTAGCTCTCCTCAATGACACAACATTGCACCCTTCTATAGACATGACAAAGCATCTGGTCCGACAAGAAATTGGGGACACGTTTAAACTGACGTAGGGCATTGTCATCAGAGTGTTCGATTCACAGGCAAGCCCTTTCTCCTGTCGTACTTTTGTATCGATTATCATTTTGCCCTAGAGGAAGCACGGTAGATGGACTACGTCGACCAGGAATATGGTCAAGGCCGAAGAAAAGGCCTCATATTCAAATATTCGATCATCTGGGGCGACGTCGAGGTCCAGAAGCACGGACAACACCGATATCTCGTAGCTACCCTCCTGAGTTTTGGCCTGGTGGAGCTTCCCCAGCGTTGGAAGTATGATCCGATAGAGGCGATCAAAAAATTCACGCACTCATGCTCGCGGCCAGAGATCATGGCAAAAAGGAATAACCCGAACGGGAGCGACCTGGAGCGGCATATTGAAAAAATGTAGTCGCTCCCGCCGTGGCATGATTTCTATTGCATAAAGGCGGAATACGATCCCGAGCATAACAATGATCACAAAACAGACTCCACAGGCTACAGAAGGATGCTGTCAAAAGTGAAACCACTAGGCTGGAGTGAAGACAAAATAGCACAGTGTTGGATAATGAGATGCAGTACAGGAAGAGACAAATCAGAGAAGCTGTTGACCAGCGACCACGAGTTCTCCAGCCTATATGATGAATACGTTGACATGTGGCAGTCGCTCATTTTTTGTGACATCGTGCCCCGAGGCGTCCGACGTAAGCATAAATAGGGGACTCCACCTCAACGGTCAGTTGCACACGGAGCTTCAAGCGTTGAAATACAAAGGAGTCAAGGAGTGGGCCCAATGTTGCATTCAACTTCTAAAAAGTCGCAGCAGCCAGAGCGAGAATTTGAACAGTCTACCCAAGCATCGAAAAAGAGCTTGAAGCCGTCGAAGTTAAAGACCAAGATCAGATTCATGGTTTCAAGCCCACCACCTGATGCTCCATCCTCAGTCGCTGCCACTGTACTAGAAAAAGCGGCCACAACAAAAGAGAAAAAGATGAAAAGGTCTGAGAAGACCAAGGAAAAATGGTCGATGCCTGTAAAAGAGACTACGCAACAGACCAAGCCTACTTTGCAGAAAGTGGTTGCCACCAAGGAGATTGTCACCATCATCGAAGACAGCCCAAAAAAGGAGATGAACGCATGGGTCGTTGGGGTTATCCGAACTCTAGCTCAGACGAAGCTCACAGGTATGCATTCTCTGTCCTCTCAATAGAATTTTGAAGCCCTGCCTGTTGCGCCCTCCTCCTCTACAACCGAGCCCATTGCTGCTGCTTCATCCCAATCCCCCTTCACACAACCCCAACCCAGCCTGTAGGTGTTTGGCCATTTTGCTAAGGATCCCAACGCCTTCCAAACCCTAGGCCAAACCCTAGGTTAGTCGCAGTCGGCCAGCGCTAAAGAAATCCTGCATCCCCTCATTGTTCATCTCCCGTGGCCACAACCCTTGAAAACCCATCTCCCCCTCCTCAATAGCCACCCACTTCTTCCCGAACCCAGTCGCCTTCGAAAGCGGCTGAATCTTCTGGCGCGGCCCCCACTTCCCTGTTCGCCCACAAAATGCCCCAACAAGATTTATCCCTGGCGTACTCCTTGTACGGAGAACTGGAGCTGGCAGAAATACAACTGCAGACCGCGGACGACCAACCCATGGCAGCCAAGGCAACCCAAGGCTCTCTCACATTTCTCCAGGGAGTCAGGAAGAGGAGGGGTGAAGAGATCGCCGTTGTGGAGAAGCGCGCCAAGTTCGACCTGGATAAGAGGGTGATCCATATAGAGAAAAGGGTCCCCAAAGTGAAGAAGCCTATCAAGGACATGACCGACGACAACTACAACTATCAACGCAAGGACAAGAGCTTTAATGATATCATCGAGGAAAATGAGATAGGCGGGATCCGAAGGTGGGTTGACATGCTGTTCATCAAGCAGCAGGAGATGAAGCAGCATCTCTACCAGCTCGAAGGTGACAAGAGGCAGCTGGAAGAAGATTTGAAGTCACAAGCACAGCTGGAGACTGCCCAAGAGGAGGTAAAAAAGTTGAAGGAGCAACTTGTAGCCGCACAGAGGGAAACAACAGATCAGAAGGCGGTCACAGACCAAATGGCCAAGGAAAAGTAAAGCACGTTGGCGCAAGTTGCAGAACTGCAAGGACAATTTCAAGAGATCCAAAGACAGTTGGAAGAGAAGGCTTCACAGGCCGCCACCTTTTGCAAAGATAGAATCAAAGAATTAAGGGCTGGCCTACTGAAGGGTTTTAGGATCCACGTCTCCAGATCACTTTCGGTCCTCACCTTCATTTCGAAGATTCAAGAAATATCTGCCCAAGGAAAGCCTGTGGTAGAGGAGGCCGAGTGCCAAGCACAACAGTGGCTGGACTTGGCGATCAAACTTGAAGAGTGTGAGCGCAAAATCCTCCAATTTGCTCCCATGTCACAGATTGCCCTAGACTGGGCCGATGCAAGGGTAACATTGCAATCTTATTTTGAAAAAACTGAGAAAATCAAGAGGACCAAAAAGATGCTCGACACATTGCTAAAGGAAAAGAGCATTTTCCTGGTTCCCTTCCACACCCTTTCTTCGCTCGAATTCCTGAGCTTTGTGAAATATGGAGGTTGTCTGCCCAGAGAGCAGTTGATGCCAATCTGGGAAGCATTTGAGGCAGACACGTCAGAAATAGACAGCTGGACAGACCCAGTTCTGGAAGAGCAGGTTACTCAGTTGGTGTCTCGATTTTGCAAAATCAGCACCTACCTTCATGAACTAGGGGAAAGATACAACATGATCGACATGCACCAGGTTGTGGCATTCAGGCCTATGCTGAAAGAAGTCAGCGACTTAGAGCCCTTCTAGGAGGCAGCTTGGGCCTAGGCTCGGGCCACTTATGAGCATGTTTGTGATCGCCTCAATCCCCCAGAGTAGGAAGAAGAGGGCGAGCGACACTCTGGAGAGGAGTCAGAAGGAGGAGAAGAAGTTTCAGGAGAAGAGTCCACTGAGGACGATGCAGAGGAGGAGCAGCTGTTACAGCGGGAAGTTCATCAAGGACAGCAACAACAACAGAAAGATGCGGGGATCGAAAAAGACTCCGCACCCAAGGGATAAAGGCATAGGTCCTTGCATCGAGGTGAGCTCGATACCCCGCGAGCCGCCAGGAATGTTGCCACATTTTGTAAAGGGGTACAATTTCTGAAAAAAATTGAAAACTTACTGCTACTTCCCTCCTTCCTTCCTTTCCAGTTCCTTCCGACAGTTTCTTGCAGTTTTCGGTTCCTATGCTGTCTGTTTTTTCATCTTTGTTGTTCCAGTTTTTCAGCAATTTCGGCAAGTTCAGGAAAAGCCCAAAATTGTCTAAGTGTTGGGCACTCCGGTGGTCGCTCCATTTTGGGAGTCGCTCCCTCTCCCGGGCGATTCCCAACTTCGCCCTTTTCTCCAAGCGATCGGCGGCATTTGGTGAAATTTTCTAAGTATTGAAGTACGTGCGACGCCCGTCGTCGCCTCCATACTCCAGCGCCGCCCGTCGTCGCGACAAGTTTTGAGCGAAATTGGGCGGAGAAGTCAGAGAGCAAAGTGAAAAATATTCTAAGTGTTGGAACTGCAGCGACGCCCATCGTCGCTCATTTCCTCAAGCGCCGCCCGTTGTCGCTGTAGTTTTTGAGCGACTTTGGGCGGAGAAAACAAAAGGTAGAAATTTGTAAGTGTTGGCTTGGGAGCGACGCCCGTCTTCGCTCCATTTTGGAGCACCGCCCGTCGTTGCTCCCTCGTTTTGAGCAAAATTGGGCGTAGGGAGAGGTAAGAAAACAAAAAAAAAATTAAGTGTAGAGCCTCCCGTCATCGCTCAGTTTTGCCAGTGCTGCTCATCGTCACTGTCTTTCTCCAACGCCTGTCGTTGCCTCTTCCCCAGTCAGCGAATGTCAACAGGAAGAATCAAGTCGCTGAAATTTCTAAGTCAGAGGACCTCCCGAGTTCGCTCTATCCTGGAGTGAGTCCCAGGGTCGCTCTCTTCAGCAGGCGACTTCGGTCATTTCTCCCTTCATCAGCTAATTCCAGACCAAGACCAAACACCCATAGTTTTTGGGATTTGTGCCTATCAGGATGTGACAAAAGATGTGCTACCAAGGTACGGGGTAGGTGAACATTGAAGGACAAACTGTACTATGCCTACCGCATTAATCGGACCTATTTGATCACCCACCAGATCTGCACGGATCTATACTGTTGCCACATTTTGCACAGGGGTGCCATGTTTTTGGTTTCTGCATATAGGCTGCTCGTCGCCTTTCCCTCTCCTCACTTTCCCCTTCTTCATTCTTCCCTTTCTCCCTCTTCCTCACAGTTTCATTCCCCCTTCTTCTCTTCCCTTTCTTCCCCCAGTATATTTTCCAGAACAGAGGTGTTCCCCGAAAATTTCTAAGTGTTGGGGCGACACCCGACTTCGTAGCGAAGTCGGAGTGCGCCCTCG